>ML812585.1:67050-77432 GCA_009831015.1 Picea engelmannii
AGATGAGTCATGCTTCTGACCTCGCTGTTAGACGTAAAGCATGACGTTGTGATTCCTCGCTTTTGACCTAGTTGTTAGACGTAAAGCGAGATGATGATATTCCTTGCTTCTGACCTAGTTGTTAGACGTAAAGCAAGATGTGATTGACACTGAGCTACCAGCTTAACAGCTGTGACATTGAGCCAGTGTAGTACTGCCAGCCTAGTGCTGTGATGAGGTATCATTTTTTTACTGATACATACTTGATGCAGATGATGATAGCATTCTTTCGAGAATGATGATGTTGTCGATGAAGAAAACGTCTGATGACTCGTAAATATGCTAACCAATGTTTCAAGATGATATTGACGATATTGTCCTCCTAATGCCACTGATGATCCAGACCTCTCTCGCCTGATGCTGATGAAGAATACCCTTCTTGTTAAAGGGGAGTGTTGAAATAATGTAACTGCGAAGAGCATTCTTATTATTATTGTTATTTTATTATTAGGATTAATCCCCATTGTGGATTAATCATGTCGGTAATTGTATAAGGACCAAATCCCCTTTTGCGGATTGGTCATCGAACAATTATAAAGGGCAGAATAAGAAGTCGGCCCCAGCGGTTATTATTGAGACCCAGAATTAATTTAAAGGTGGGTTTACCCACCTAGAGTGAGAGGTCGACCCTGCTAGTGAAACCCTCTCACACGTGCCAGTCTTGTATATATAGGAGGCTAGCGCCTCACTTCTAACACACAACTCACTTGCTCATTATCTTATGAGGCAAGCTACAATTACCAGTTGGAGAGAGAGGGAGAAGAGTGGCGCATCTCTGGGGGAGGACTATCTGTATTGGTTTGAGTTATCTCTTGAACATTGTATAAGCTATTTATGATAAGGAAGTTTTTGCTGGGTTTTCTTCCCCTAGATGATTTCCCAGGATAAATGTTGTGTCTCTTGTGAATGTGTATTTCTCAGTGATCTTGTTGTTATGATGCTCTTATCTATTGAAATGCAAAGAACTATAATAATGGCATAAACATTAACATAATCCTTGGAAAATGCGCCCTTAGTCCATGATGCCATGTAGATGTCACATCGTCTGGATACTTTGTCACATGTCAAAATCTGAGCTTGCCACTTGTCATTGCTGGAGATGACAATGACTGCTAAAAATAGAAATTTCCAAAAATAGTCATCCGGCCCCAAAAATTTGAAACTTGTCGAAACTGATACAAACTCTCCACAAATGCTCGGAATGACTAGGAGACCACCATCATGTGTCTAGTGCTAAATATAGAAAGTCCTCACATGTCCATGATATTATACTCATTGGATTCAATTTTTCGCAAGGAATCTGGATCCACAATCAGAATTGACATGCGAGCCTTGGTGCTCAACCTGCTAAAAATAGAAATATGTGTCAAATCATCCCAGAAAAGGTCCAAAAGACTCAAGAATGTCTCAAGGATCAATAATATGTGCTTGGAATCTGAATATGGGGTCTAGAGCTCAAACTGCTAAAAATAGAAAGTTCTTGCATGTCGCATGGAAAAGTGTTATCGGGCCTGTTATCCCCTAGCCTAGGGATAACTAAGGAGATTATGTCTCGAGGCCCGTAGGTCATAGACTTGGAGTACCAAGAGCCAGATCAACTTGAGCATGGCCCTGGAGGGCCCATCCTTTTCTTCTTCAGCGCCTCTACTCTGTCAGCAGCAGCAACATCCATCACATCGGCCTGGTCTTGCAGCAGAAATGGGTCTTGCTCCATGAGGTAATGAGTCTAGGTATCATGGTATGTGTCACTCTAATCCTCAAAACTTTTGAATATGTGCATTTAACTCTTTTTTATTCTAACATGTGCTTGGAACTTTTGCCTTTCCACTTGACCACACACGGGGGGGATGACAGGATGCCCTAGTAAGTTAGTTCCCATAGGGTTTGAGTTGCCAGTGGGGGGATTTATGAAAGGTCATCGTCCGTTCCCACCATACTTACCACTTTTCATCTTTTTCTCGCTCATTCATCCCATTACACTGGTCCAGGCATTGGGTTGGCCAAATATCTAAGGGTTGTACCTTGCCTTGTGGGAAGAAGGGGCTAAAGACCTAGAGGGTAAAAGTAGTTGGAAATAGACAAAAGCCAAAAGAATGAAACCTTGAGATGCTTCGCCCAGGGATCCCCAAGAAAGCAATACAAAGCTTCTCAGCAAGAAACAAAGGGACCCATAAAAATAATAAATCAAGACCTAGTTGGAGGATAGGGGATCTCATCATGAGCCAGCCTATTAGGTCCATGGGCATGTAGCGGTATGACACTACCAGCAGCTGGTCACCACGCCAGGGTAGTGGCTCTTGGTGGCATAGCCAAGAGAAAGGGGGTCTCATCACGAGCCAGCCTTCTCATTTCCGTGAAATGCTTGTGGGTAACATTGCCACCTCTGGTCACCACGCCAGGGCAGTGTCCCCTAACTAGCCTCTTGAAAGAAAAAGAAATAAGAACAAAGATAAAAGGTATGAATGGGCTTGGAAACGCTTGCATCCATGACAAGGTGCAACTCACCCTCTTTAGAGGCACCCACAGGTAAGCCATACATTTCCCTACTATCACAACACCCATTGCCCAGACATCCCTTACCACCTCATCCGTTCACATGACCTGGATTTTGTCTTCACCCAAGGACATCCCACATACGATGAGCATCAGCCCAATAGGACGTCCTAGCATCCCCTCCAAACTTGGCTTGTAGAATAGCATAACGTCTTTGAACACTTGTCCGGGTAAAGGGGGTTTCATGCACATGTTTAATAACTTGATGATTAGATGTGATTGACATTGTTATGATCCCTGTGACGTATGAGCCCATGGAGGGTGTATCTGTTGATGTTGCAGGGCCACACCAGATGGACAGGTACACATGGGGAGATGATTAGTTCGGACCTCCATGGGCCTAAAATCCCACCAAATGGATGTTGAGACCCCAGCCAGGGGCAGAGACAGATCAGAGGATTGCACCAAAGAGAGAGGAGGATATTTCACCAGGGACAGCCTGGCAGGGGGGTTGTGCCCTTTCCACCATGATGTAGGCCTTGGAAGGCCCATGACATCACCTAGGTCACCCATGACGTCACCCAATGTTTTGGGATGTTTTAGAGGCAGTTGTATGCCAAGTGGCACGTGTGGCAGGTTCCTGAGGCCCAAGGAGGCCTAACGTTTTGCTCCAGGAGGCCAACGTTGCCCAAAAAGGGCCTAACGTCACCCTAAAAGGGCATGACGTCACATTTGCAGATTGTTTTAGGGTTTAATTATGACATTTAATGTAAAAACTTGATATTATTTGTAACTGGCCATGTTGGCCTTTTTGACCTAATTCTAGTCATTAGTATTGTATAAATAAGGGGAAAGTCCCTCTTATTTTCATCATCTTTCACTCACACTTGTGAGTACTGAAATTTGCGCCCTCCTTAGGGTTTCTTGGCTGAAATTTTAGGCACACTTGTTGAAGGAGGCTAAATTTGGTGTATTTTGGCAAGCTTCTTGGTGGATGTGTTCAACGAGGGATTTTCTTGATTATTCTTGATGTATGTAAGTGAATTTTCTGCAATTCTTCTTAATTGAATGATTATGGTTTTATTTATCTTGCATTTACATTCAAGATTATGAAATTGCTTGATTAAACCCTAGGAAGACTAGCACATGTTATTGTCCTAGCTTCAAAAGCTTTCACCTACTAGATCTTGTCAAAAGGCCATTTTTCTTGAAGCATGAGCTAAGGCCTTGCCATTGCAACACCTTAGTATCCATTGCTTTATCTTAAGCCGATTTTGCTTCATCATTGAGTTAGAGAGGGAGGAAATCTACTAAGGCCTAGGGTTACCTACACCTTAGTAGCTAATTTCCCCTTAGGGTTTGATAATTGGAGCCTTGGGTTACCAACACTCCAATTCATCAATCTCTCTTGTCTTTAACTCTTCTATTATCATTTTTCTTCAACATTTGTTGCTGCACTATTGACTCCATTTGCCTTAAAAAGCACTAGTCTAAGTCCTCTCTTGAGTAATTGATCAACACAACCTTCAAAACCTACTCTTTGAGCAACCTACTAACACTTTCTAACCCTAGAATATTCTAGTAACTAACCTACTAACAATATTGTTGTTGTTACTAAAGTAAGCTACAGCCATTAGATGCAGCACTAAAAGCTCATAAAAGCAATTGAAAAGGCTGATTTATACCTTGTCTTATTTGCTTCTATCAAATGCTAGTATTATGATTCCAATGGTTAATGATTCTTAGTCATTTTGAAGCTATTTTCAAGGCATTTAATGTGAAGTATTGCTCTATAAAGATTGTTTTTATAAAAATTTTGTTTACTTCATCATATTCAGCAAATTGCTTTTCTCAAGAAAGTCCATGGTTTTATGAAGTGCTAACCAGCAAGTGTACTTGCAAATATATCTAGTTTCTTGTTGCTTTGTTCCGAGCAGGTACACTTTGACATATTATCTTTTTCATTGGTTATAAAACCGGACATTTTGATCGGTGGTGACTTGTGAGAGGGGATCTTTATCTAGCCACTTTGCCTTTGCCTTCTCAACCCCCCAGGTCACCGGGGACGTCTCCCCTGGGCCTACCACCCTAAATAGAAAGAGACATCCTATTGAGGTGACAGTGATAGGATAGTCTCCCGTTACACCAATTTTCTCTCCTTTAACCTTTTCTTCTATCAAAGTATAAATTGTGCGATAACAAGGCCTAGAATCATGCAAGGACCATCCATGTACGCTTAGAACTACTCCAAACTTTCCAAAGACCCACTCAAACCGTGTCTCCTAAAAAGTAGCACCACCTGCTATATGTAGATATCTCTCTCAAAATGCATGGGAAACCAAGCTAACTCTAACTTTGAACAAAATAACCATGTACCAATCATATACTTGTCTCTGATGGGAACCAACCTCTACTAACCACAAGTGCTAAACTCTGGAAAAATCTCAGAATACCAGCCAACTAGTGCACGCTGGCTCTTAACCCTCAAGATTTTCAAGGGTGAAAATCTAGGGGTTAACAACACCTAGTAAGGAATCGCCACTTGGGAAGCAATAAGTTTTTTAAGTTAGAACTCGCACGTGTGGCCCTAATTTCCAGGATTAAGAGAGAGTGGTGGCCCCAAAGCGCAAATTAAGCCCCAAGTCAAACAGATCAATTAGCAGGCCATGAGAAAACAAAGTATTCTCATTGGTTACCCAAAAGATGCCTTCCTAATTGAATACTCAGCGCATGTTTTCCCCAACAAAATATAAGAAAGAGATTGTTTCTCTTTTACAAAGGAAGTTTTTCATTTGAGAGTTTTATTTTCAATAGCTGGAGAGGACGAAACAAAGGTTAGAGGCCATTAGAAACTGAATATTTGCCTACTGCATCATGGTTTTTCAGCAACAAGTAGCATTCTCCTCCTTCCACTTCTCACCTCTTTCATTTTCATTCTCACTCTGAGCATTATCTAAGTAATAGGCTCCATAGAGGGAAGCAATGAGGTCCAGGATAGTGATTTTGTAATCCCAAACCCCTGGTGCATTTATTGTATAAATAGAATGGTGGCTTCAGATCTGAGACTCTATAGTCCCCAACAATGGAGCTACTATTCTATAAATGAATTGTTGGATTTGTTGCAAAATCAGGATTGAGGTTGTTGCCACTAGTAAATAATAAATTCAAGCAAGTTATGTTGGTTTTTCCCCTTCATTTTTTGTCTCACATGGTGTTGAATAAACTAATGGATCTATGCTAGTCTTACCCAATTGGTTCTATCTGATAAATATGTGTTAGGAAAGTAGTTATGCCTTCTTTGTTCATATGTGTTCATTTTTCCAAGTTATTTTCCAAGCAAAGATAGATTATGGTGCCCATTGTTCAAAAGATCATTCTTATGGATGAAACCTGTTAAACCCCCTTACCGGTTGGCCATTTTTGAATCACCTCCAAATTACAATTCAACATCCTTTTCCTGTTTTAAATCAATAGCAGAGATTGACTCCCTGCACCATTTTTCTCTGTTATAAATTCAGTCTGAGCTTCATCTGTTTAAATAGGTTGTCCTTAGGTGAAGGACTCTTGCCTTAGGAAATATTGAGGGTACCCCCCCTTTGGCTCGAGAACTAACTCGAAGGCCTAGAGTGGTGCAAGAAGGTGCATCCACACACTATGCCCTGTCATTTGGCCCCTCTGTGAGAGATAAGGGACAACCAGGTAAATAACACATAGATCAAATCCTTAATTAAACCTTTAGCAGTATCTTTCCTTGCCCGAACCATTTGCTTCCATATCTGTTTTGTGTCAATGGATGTTTAGTTCCACAAAGCAACACCATATATAGCAAGATGGATAATCTATAGTCAAAACAAATCTAACACCATGTCTTTTTATAGTCAGACCTACTCCTCTGTGAGAGATAGAAGACAACCTGGTGAACAACACATGGATCAAATCCTTAGTTAAACCTTTACCAGTATCTTTCCTTGCCTGAACCATTTGCTTCTCTATCTATTTTGTGTCCATGGATGTTTAGTTCCACAAAGCAACACCACATATAGCAAGGTGGATAGTCTGTAGTCAAAACAAATCAGACACCGTGTCTTTTTATAGTCAGACCTCCTCATTTCTGATTTGTTCCATGCTTTCTATTGCCTTTGTTATTGCATCAAAAGGCTACAAGGAGCCCCTATCAGTTTTATGAAGATGAGAGCTCTATTTCGCAAACTGTCATTACATTAGCTAGGCATACCATTGATAATTGAAACAAATCCATTCTTGCACCCTTTCACCACTCAAATCTCTTTATTTCTGGTTTTTTCCATGCTCATCAACCTCCTTTATCAACTACTATGACTGAACAAGTTTCACAGTAACAATCATGTTAGTGCATTGATTAGGCTTAAGCATTAACTCACAGCATCTCATAAGCAGTAATCAAAGAAATCAAATGATAGTTGCATTAATGGAAGCTATGCATTAATTGTTATCCTTTCACAAGCAGTAGTCATCCTAATAATGATACATGTGCCAACCATCAGTGATGAAGCACTTAGTGTAGTGGGACTAACAACTACTTATGTAACATGGTCGAGAAAAAGACTTTGCATGTTTACATATGCTTTGTTTACTATGCACTTGATTCTTAAGCGTGGATACTTTTACTGCTTTATGCAAACAATACGCATGCCATCAAAAGAAACCATTCATGGATCATCCATAGCCAATCAAAGGAAAACACCGCAACCAAGATCACAAAGGCACTTCGGTAAGGTCTTTGCATGCAGGAGAGTTTTGAATTCATCACACCATCAAGGCACAAAGTAGTAGGAGGAGACTTGAATATTATCAAACCAAGCTAGTCATTCAACTAAAATGAAAGTAGAGATCAAGTAGCTATCTCGGCATAAGAATTCAAGTGCACTTCAAGACGTTGATGATCAAAACAAGTGTGTTCATGATTCCGCAAGTTTTATTAAGAGTGCCTTTAAGGTGAGATGTGTAGTCATTGTTTACCTTTGTGTGCTTTGAAAGTGAGTATAGATAGCAAACATCCATGCACATAAAGCAATAATAAGAAAAGACATACTCTTCTACATCTCATCATCATTCAATCACAATTAATAAATGATTGAAGGCAAGGAGCAAAGCCATCATTGATAATTCAATCAATTTTCATGAAAGAAGCAAGATCGAATAAGTGAACAAATGCTAGCCTATCCAATCTTCCGATGAAAACCATTCACTTCAAAAGACATGCACCCAAACTTAGAGGAGAAAGTAAAGAAGATCAATGCAATTAAGACTTTAGACAACTTGCTCATAACGAAAGCAAGTTCAATAAGGAGATATGTCAATCAACATTGAAACAATGCAATAACCCAAGGTCATGCTTAGCCAAACAAGAAAAGTATTACATCCCTGAAGGCAAAGCATTTTCCAACTACTCAACATATCTCACCTAAAGAAAAGCAGGATGATATGAAGCAGCAAGCAAGGATCATCCCACTAGCCAATCAAAAGAGTTCAACAATGCAGTGAACCCAAAGAGCAGGCAACACCCATAATGGACTATCCATGCAAATCAAGATAATCAAAGATTTCATTCATCATCAACACAAGTAGATGGTGAGTCAGAGTCATTCAGGAGAAGACATCAAGATCATAGTAAAATTTAAATACCATCAGTGAATCACAAGGCACCCCTAGCAATCATGCACACTTCAAGTAATAGATCCAGTTAGGCAAACCAATTAAAGATATTGAAATCATCTGAGAGTATCAATCATCTCAAAAGCTTATGTCACAAGGATAAGAAGATGCAATCATTGAGGCTAAAAATTTTGGGGTCCCCTAGAGCCTAGGGTTTGTTGAGGTCATCAACACCAAGCCAACCTACCATTTGCATATACATTTGATCAGTTATTGTTGAGATTTGGGTACCTTGGAAATTGGTCCCCTTGTATTTGTGAGTCTCTAAATACAAAGGGGGAGACTATTACCATTATTACTTTACTTTATGTTCTAATTTCACATTGACTTAGTAGTTTAAGTCAAAAGTGAAATATGTCACTTAAGTCATTAACGTGACATTTAATTCACTTTGTGGGTGAGTTAAAGGACATGAGGCAAACTAAGGAAAGTGGGTTTCCTAAGTGAGATTTTTGGATTAAATCTCACCCATTGATTAGACATGGCTAGATTGGATCTAGGCCATTAATCTTTTAGGGTTTGGCCAAAGAGAGGCTAAAGGAGGGAAAAGGGTAAGGAAGCGGCTCATTCTTCACTTGAGAGATTTGAGAGGAGAGGAGGAGAAGGGAGAAGCTCTTGGGTGCATTTCTTGAGGAGGAGAGGGCGCATGAGGTAAGGGTTGAGGACGAGCCATACCTTGGTACTAGCTTGCATGGAGAGTCTATCATGAAGGTATGGGCTACGTCTTGAGTAGAGACGCATTCATCTTGTGGAGGGGCACATTAGCTTGTGGAGGGGCGCATTCTTGAGAGGAGAGGTGCATCAAGCTAGAGGATAGGCACACCTTGTAGAGGAGACTTGCTTGTTGAGGAGAGGCGCACTCTAGAGAGTGGAGGGCGCAAGGCAAGTGAGGGGTGCACTTAGGCTTAGTGCGCACCTAGCCTTGGAGGGAAGCATTCTTGAGAGGAGGGCGCAAGACCAAGGGCAAGGCAAGGTTCAAGGTTCAAGAAAAGGGAAAAGGAAAGGCAAGGCACAAGGAAAGAGGGCCAAGAGTTAGCAAAGGAAGAAGGGCACACCTAGCTTCAAAGGGCTAGCAGGCACATCTTCAAGGGACTCCAAAGCATCTGAGAGGGGTTACTATTGTACCAAGTTCACTTGTATATGTTTTCCTTGTTGTACATTTTTCTTTGAGATCTTCTATATACATCTATCTCCAAACTGGTTTTCCTCGAGGGGGTTTTATCCAAGGTCATGTTGACCAAAAATACCTGTGTCCATTTTTATGCATGCTTAGATGTGTAGATCAACATTTAGAGTTGTAAAGATCGTGAGGTTTTTTATTTGTTTTGAGTATATTGCATGTGCTAACAATGGGTTATGAAAAGACTTGCAAGGGCACCTCAAAAGAGCACTTAACCAATAAAAATTGTGAGCAGAAAGTACTTGACTGTTTCTTGTCCTAAAACAGCAGCAAAGGACAGTTTTGAAGACTAAACTTGAGCCCAACAAGAGGTCAAAGAGAGACCTGTTGAGCAGCCTCATAGTACCTCAATTTTCTTCATGGTATCAGAGCCCTTGGTGGTTGATTTGTTGGACAGTTGTAGGACTGTTTTGGACATTTGTGGACAGCCTCTTATCACACCTGTGTGGACAGGAGTGAGGCTGATTTTGGACAACCTCTTTTCACACCTGTGTTGACAGGAGTGAGGTTGTAGTTGGACTGCCTCTTTTCACACATGTGTTGACAAGAGTGAGGCAGTACTCTTGTGCAGTTCTAGCATCAGTGTGAGCTTTAGTGGACAGCCATGTCGGTGTCCCAGATGCGGGTAGAGGATAGGCTAGACGGAGCTAGCAATTGGTCCCCTTGGAAGACCAGGATCATCTTTGTCATGGAGGATCTTGAACTATGGGATATAGTTCAGGTCCCATTGTTCTTCCACCTGTCAATGCTCCCTTGATGGTGGCAGAGTTCAGGTAACGGAACAACAAGGCGAAGAGGACTATTTGTGATGCGGTGAGGGACCACATCATACCCCATTTGACTAGGAAAGATTGTGCCTTTGAGATATGTGCCTCATTGTGCAAGCTTTACCAGAGTCCAAACCAGAACCGGAAGATGGTTCTGCAAGACAAGCTCAGGAGCATTCAAATGCTCGATTCCGAGACGGTTAAATCAT
>ML812585.1:131003-145107 GCA_009831015.1 Picea engelmannii
CTTAGCTCTTGCATGTATGGTGGAATATTCTTGATATATATGGGTTTTTTACTTGCTATCTTTTTGGAATTGGTAAGGAATTTCTGCATATTGTTAGTATTTCTTCTTGTTTCATAGTTGTTCTTGTATAAACCCTTGGAGGAGTATAAGGGCATACACCCTCCACCAAGATCTATCATTATTGTTAGTGCATAAGCTATTGCAAAGGTTGCTAGGAGGTGTAAAAGGGATTACACCCTCCTAGATTTACCTTGTTGGATTTACTTGCTCTAGGAAGTAAATGTTGAAATTACTAAGACAACTGAGAGGGGGGGGTGAATCAGTTGTAATTGAGCTTAAACAATCTTAAGTCTATTAAAACATTATTAATCTTTCTTCAAGTGATCATCAACAAAATACAACACATGGACAGTAAAAGTAAAGAGCATCAGTCACACATAAGATATACACAGAGACAGATTTTCACGAGGAACCCCATAAAGGGAGAAAACCTCCTCTTCTTCGAAATGATAGGCAGTCTTTTAAGTTCTGTACATCATCTATAATTGAGCACCAACTCAATGTGAGGCTGCTACCTCTGTTTTACAAGCTGCAACTTGTTTGAGAGCACCAACTCTCTGGTTTCTCTAGCACCCACTAGAAGGAAGCACCAACTCCCTTAATGCTCCAGCACCAACTTCCAATTACACAGGCTCCAACCTGTGTCACAGAGAACACTTGTTCTCCCTTGCACCACCCTACCACCCTGGTTTCTCTGGCTGCAACCAGATGGAAGCTACAACTTCCTGTGTTCAAGATTTCACTTGAACTTCTGAGGACAACAGTCCTCCCGAGCACCTCCCAACCTCCCTAAAATATGAATGAATAAATAAACATTCAACTACGCAAATAAATCAATTCTTACCACTCTTTCTTTTTTCTGTAAATCTGGTCTTCTTCAAACTGTTCTGCAATTCTTCTCTTCCTCTGTTTGTTCAGCAGGTCTGCTCTGCATCAACTTGTTCTGTTATTCTGCTCTACTTCAAGTCTTCTTCATCATCTCTTGCTCTTCCCTGAGTTTCATCTCACACTGTGCATGTACTCAATCTAACATTGCACATTCTATGACTTTCCCTTTCTTACAGTTTCATTCATTTTTCATACCAAACAACCAACCGCACGCTGTCTGTCTCATTTTCTTTTATACACACTCACATCGGTTCAACTTCCCATTTCCTTAGGCAAAAAGGAAGACAATTGTCTCAGCAACTGAAACGCCAACTAATCGGCAATCATGAGTCCGTTTCGCTAACAGATTCGAAACTGAGGAGTTAACTGTGAGAGAGAACAGTAACCCTTCGATCAACACTTGATCTAACGGTTCAGATCATTCCGCGATTTCGCATATCGCGATTTCGACATTCCTGATGTTCAATGTTCTTGTCACTTACAAATCCCGATCCACGAAACTCCATAAAGAAGTCGGATCAATGGTTCAGATCACATCTTGATCTTACGGTTCAGATTCAGTCGAGATTTCACACATCGCGATTTCGACACTCTTGACATTCAGTGTTTTTGTCACTTCAAAGTCCCGATCCACGAAACTCCGTAATGGAGTCGTATCAACGGTCCAGATCACATCTTTATCTGATGGTTGCAATTACGTTGTGATTTCGCATATCGCGATATCGGGATTCTTGATGTTAATATTCTTTGACATCTCCAACACTTGATCCTCGAAACCCCGAAATGTACTTGGATCAATGGTCCAGATTCAATCTTGATTCAATGGCTGCGATTAAATCACGATTTCGCATATCGCGATTTCGGAATTCTTGTTGCATTGTTTCTTTTCCCTCTCCATGTCGCGATTCGCGAAACTCCGATATGGAGTTGGATCAACGGTCCAGATCTGATCTTGAGTCAACGGCTGCGATTAAGTCGCGATTTTGCATATCGCGAAATCAGGATTCCTGTGGATGATATTACTTGACATCTCCAACTCTCGATCCCTGAAACTCCGACATGGACTGGAATCAATGGTCCAGATCTGATCTTGATTCAACAGCTGCGATTAAGTCGTGATTTCGCATATCGCAATTTTGGAATTCTTGTTGCATTGTTTCTTTTGTCTCTTCATGTCGCGATTCGCGAAACTCCGATATGGAGTTAGATCAACGGTCCAGATCTGAGCTTGATTCATCGGCTGCGATTGAATCGTGATTTCGCATATCGCGATTTCGAGAGGTTAGGGAACATCGTTCCTTTGACTCTCCAGTCAGCGAACTGACAATCTTTCCCCACGTGTCCTGCCTGATGATGGATGGTCCTCCTCCTTTCGGGATTTTGTGAGCCCCGCTACTCCTTGCACTTTAAAGAACGTGCAGGTTCTCCTTGATCCAACGATAGTCGGGTCCTGCGCTTGGATCTAACGTCTGAGATCTGTCCCCCTCTTCAGTGCGCTCTTCTTGTCTACATTCAGATCTGACGACCCTTGTTGCATTGTTTCTTTTGTCTATCCATGTCGCGATTCGCGAAACTCCGATATGGAGTTAGATCAACGGTCCAAATCTGAGCTTGATTCAACGGCTGCGATTGAATCGCGATTTCGCATATCACGATTTCGCATATCGCGATTTCGAAAGGTTAGGGAACATCGTTCCTTTGACTCTCCAGTCAGCGAACTGGCGATCTTTCCCCACGTGTCCTGCCTGATGATGGACGGTCCTCCTTCTTTCGGGATTTTGTGAGCCCCGCTACTCCTTGCACTTTAAAGAACGTGCAGGTTCTCCTTGATCCAACGATAGTCGGGTCCTGCGCTTGGATCTAACGTCTGAGATCTGTCCCCCTCTTCAGTGCGCTCTTCTTGTCTACATTCAGATCTGACGACCCTCGTTCTATCGGGAATTTGAAGGGGATCCAACGAAAAGAAATGCTTCTCAAACCTTACGGGCCTACCTCTTCAGTGTGCTCTTATTCAAATCTGACGGCCATTGGGAATTCAAGAAGGGATCCAACGAACACGGTTGTTGCTCTTCCCCGATTATCACTGCACCGCTGATCATCGCTGTTGTACTCAAGCCATCATCACTATTGTACTTGCCATCAATGACAAGTATACGCTGCATGTAAAACATGCCAACAATCCTCTGTACATTCTTCCTCTACTCATGCCATCTGTTGTCTGTTAAATATTTGCTAACAGTAAAAGGGCTTACACCCCTATAGAAGTAGTAAGTCTAACTCTTACACCCAAGACTCCATAACCCAATTGGCAAGGCACTAGTCTAATTTTCATTGGAGAAATACAATCATTGCATTAATATACGTGAAATTTTGAGATATTGCATTTGTTCAAATTGGAATCTTGTCTTAGTGTTATAAGCTTGCTTGAGCCACTAGGGCATCTAGCTTAGCCTTGTAACTCTCCTGCTGTAATCAATTTAATGCTACAGCCATTAGGGCTGCAGCAAAACTCACTTAAACTCTTTCATTGCTCACTACTCTACCATTAAAATTTGCTTGCAAGCTGCCATAACTAACCTACTTGTCATTTGCTATCTTTTGGGTGGATTGTTTATTGATTTTAGTGGTTAGATTTTGCCTCTGTAGCAATTGTTTGCTACAGCCACTTGGCTGTTATAATAATTTTCTGATAACATCTGATAAATAGCCATTAAAGTCTTGTTCTATTCCGTGGAAGTTAAACTAGTCATTGCTAGCTTAGTTTCTAGTATCTTTCACTTTACTTTTGGCAACATATTTTGCAGCCACTTGCTAGTTTACTTTGCTGATGTAAATCTGATATACTGCTGCAATTTAGGACAGCAAGTTTTCCTTACTTGTCCCCTTGGTTATTTGTCTTGTATCTTGATCAATTGTCTTGTTCTGGGTAGGGCTAACACTGTGGTGCATGTACTCAACACCTGGCAACCATTCCTTAGCCACAAGACCTCCTCTCCAAGCCTTTGTCCATCTCCAAAACTGACCTCTAGGGGTTTCATTGGCCATTTTACCACTTCCCACCTCAATCCCCCTAGGGTCACCAGGATTCCTGCCTTGTGGTGACTTATTATCACTAAAGCGAGGGGAGTGTCTATCTAAGGTGACAGTGGGTAGGTACTCCCATAGTTGTCTCACTCTTGTGGATTGGGTTGGGCTTTGCCCAACCTACAAATTGTGCAATAACATTTTGGCGTCGTTGCCAAGGAGGATTTTGAATCCTCTTTCGTTCCCCAATGACACTTTGGCAAGCTTTGATGCCAAAGACTTTACCCCTAGCTTTCCTGGAGACTCCAATGGAGAAAAATTCCTTTTCCTTTTCTTGATGAGCTATTCATAAAGCTCATCTGGCGACTCCACCATCCCAGAATCTGTCTTTCGAAAAGACCCTTCCCCCTGGAAGATTCAAGCCTTCCAAGGTTTACCGAAGAAAACCTCCTTTTAACTCCCCTGTTGTCAAAACCCTTTTCCACGGTAACCTTCCCTTTGCCCCAATGGCTCATCCTTGGGAAAGAGACCTTTACAAGCCCTTGAACTTGGTTTCCATCCCTGGACATCCCAATGCTATGCCTAAAGAAACCCACAAATGCTTGCCAAAGTTTTCGGGAAACAATGTGGTCACAGTTGAGGAACACCTCTATGCAATTGATCAAGACATGGAAAATGAGGGAGTGGAACATGAAGATGTGGCAATGAAGCTACTAGCTACATCTCTTACTGAACATGCCCAGAGGTGGTTCAAAGGCTTGCCTGACAATCACCTAGCATCATACGAAGATTTTGCTAAGTTGTTCAAAAGCAGATGGGCAACAAAGAAGGATAGTGGAATGTAATGACTCAGTTCAACCAAATTAAGAAAAAAGAGAACGAGACAGTGAGTGAATTTGACACCAAATTTGATAAACTACATAGCCAAATCTCGAAGGATTTGTGCCCATCTGAAGCAGTTGTCCGTCTCCTCTATGTGAATGCCTTTGAAGGGCAATTTGGTTTCATCCTAAGGGATAAGAAACCCGACACTTTGGAAAAATCCAAAGAACACACTGCAGAAATCGAGGAGAATATTCTTTACTCCAAGATTGAGCCATTTTAGTATCTTCACACCAGGACAAAAGCAAAGACAAAGATGGCAACAAACAATGTGCCAAATCCAATAACTCTCCTAGCTAAGAAGCTTGATCAAATGAATGTTCGGTTCGTCCAAACTCAGAATCAAGTTATGAACCGATTGACAAGCCTAGAAAGAAATCAATCTGCTCCGAGACCTTCATTCGTCAGACAACAGAGGGATGCTACAGGTTGGGAGGCAAAACCTCAACAAGAGGCAAAGGATCCAGATACTTTGAACCCTGTTGGATGGTCAATTTGGAGGAATCATCGTGGTGTTCTCCTTGTCAAGAACCCCATCGAGAAGATGAATGTCCCAGACAAGAGGACTCTCCTGACAGTATGAAATTCATAGACACAATTTGCACTTTCCAGGATGATGAGTATGCGGGCATTACGCAGGAACAACTTGATGAAGTTAGGAAGAGGGGAGCTAGAGAAGATCAGCGCATAATGCTAAATCAGTTGACCAAAGATCAGAGGAAAGAATTGAAGAAGAGGGAAATCTTGACATATGCAAGAAGGAATAAAACTCTTGTCCCTCAGCCACAAGCTTCAGTTCATCCACCACCAGAGAAGCAAGCTCCATCTCATCCAAGAAAGGAAGCTCCACCTCAACCAACAGAGAAGGTCATCCCACCTCCCCCACCTCCAGTTCGTGACTTGCTTCCAAGACCAACACAAGCAGATGAAGAAATCCAATTGAACATAGACGTCCCAGCCATGATTGGAAAGATGAATATGTCAGTTCCTATGCTGGAGATGTGCAAGATTCCTTCTGTGAGAAGAGAAGTGTTGAAGATGTTGAATGTACCAATTGAAACAGAGGACCCTTCGATGATCATGAACACCATGTACCATGGATGACAAAGGGATGCAAACCCTCCCTTTTATATCTCTTTGGGTGTGAATGGTCTTCGTTTGAACAATTGTATGCTAGATTATGGGGCATTGACAAATGTGATGTCTTTGAAGGTTATGAAACAACTTGGCTTGAAAACAACTCGCCCATATGGAAATGTCTGTGGCATTGATTCTAAGAAGGTGAAAGTTTATGGTATCATAGAAGACGTGGAGGTCTACTTGGAATATTTCCCTCACATTGGCCTCCTCATGAACATAGTAGTGATTGATGTTCCAGACGCTTGGGGCATGCTATTATCAAGAAGTTGGGCTGCCACGCTTGGTGGATTTCTCAGCATGGACCTTACTCGTGCACATATTCCTATGGGAGATGGTACTTTCGAGATTCTCTATAATTGAGAGGTGTCCAAGAAACATGTGTTGGATCGGAATGATCCTGACTATAGTAGCGAGGATGACTTTGATGAGGCTCCAGATACCATTGAGAATGATCCACGAGACCTGCCTTTTATGTAGGAGGGTTGCATAGATACGCTACTTCCAAGGACAAATGAATACAAAGAAAAACTTGCAAAATTCCAAGGAAAAGAGTTGAGGTCCATCAAAATACTCAAGAAGCATGAAGTTCAGAAAGATGCTAAAAAAAAACAGGTCATCAAGGGCATGGTTGAGGCGCAGCCACCTGAGCAACCTTACATTGAGGACTTGTCGTATATAGACTTTGATGAAGGAAGTCTAACGCTCATGTGGGATAAGAGTAACGACAAGCCCAAGTATGATACGAAGAATAATGTTTTATGCCTTGGCCCTTACGTCGTCAAGAAGAAGTCCGAGAAGGGAAACTACTACTTATTTTCCATGGATGGGAGGAAGATACCATTACCAGTTGATAGGTCTCTCCTCCAACCCTACATCAAAGAAACTTGACTTCTTCAAGGCCCAGGCCCCAGGCAAGTAGGTAGGTCATCTAGATTTGTTGCATTTGCATTTTCTTGCTCATGGTAGTTTGGTTGCATCTCATTTTCACTTTTCATTTTGCTCTACTTACATTTTTGCATTATTGATTTACATCATTTGCTTTCATCATGTTAGTTTAGAAATTTGAAAAATTGCAAAATTTTATTTTCTAAGATTAGTTGTTAATTTTGATTTTTGAGATTTTGATTATATGAACAAAAGATGAGTGTGCCATCCTAGATGCCCAAACAAGTGTTTGTTTTGGTGTGTGTAGGCACAGGTCTTACCAAGAGATGTTGCGGTTCTGATGCACTTTACGGCGAGCACATGTCCCCAAGTAGGAGCCACATGTTACCCCCCATTTCTAGGGATAACTAACGAGATGATGTCTCGAGGCCCTCGAGTTGCAAACATGCAGTACCGAGAAACAGACCAGCAGGAACAATCCCACATCACACCACCCATCACCATGAGATCGATGGTTGCACCATTCACCACACCAGCTTGGCTCATAAAGGACGACAAGTCTTGCTCCATGAGGTAACAAGTCCAGTGTTGTAGTGTCATTTTAATAAATGAAGCATTTGGATATGTTGCAAAGCGTCCTTTCTTGATTTTGAAAACGTTTGCTTGGAAATTATGCTCTCTGCCTTATTTCACCTTGGTGGTTGACATTGTTGTCCAAGTTGTTGAAATATTGTAACTGCAAAGAGTATTCTATTTATTATTGAGTCATTATTGATTAGATCAATCCCCTTTTGTGGATTGATCATGTCGGACTTTGTAAATGACCAAATCCCCTTTTTTGGATTGGTCAAACCCTAATTATATCATGCAAATTAAGAAGTCGGCCCCAGGCCTAATTAAAGTGGTTTTAACTTTTAACCACTAAGTGAAGAAGTCGACCCTGCCCAATGAAGAGACACCTCCCTAGCGCCTGCCAGCTAATATAAATAACATTCATACACTCACTCATTTCACTCAACAAGTGCGCAAGTGTGGAGATAGCTGCAGTTGGGAGAAGAAGGAAGAGAGAGGCGCATTGCTCAGTGTTGGATATTCTCTAGTGTTTTGGTTTATTGTCTTGGCATTGTATTGGTTATCTATATTTAGGAAGTTTTTGTTGGGTTTTCTCCCCCATGAGGGTTTCCCAGGATAAATGTTGTGTATCTTGTGATTGTCTTTCTCTCAGTGATCCTACCTATGTTATTGTTATCTAGTAAATTGAAAAGAAACTTAATAGTTGCTCTAAAATTAACACAAGTGGGTGGTCCCCCTTAGGGAAAGGGTTGCTACTGGGGGGTCTCCTTGATGAGTCATTATACCGCTCCCGCACATACTTTCCACCTTCCATGTTTCTTTCCCTTCGTTTCCTCATATTTTGGGTTATCAGGGCCACATTGACCTAAGAAGGGCTTGTACCTCATTTCATGGGAAGAAGGTGCTAAAGGCTCAAAGGCTTGTAGCTGGCAAAATATAAAATCCAATCATAAACCTTCCAGATGCTCGCCCAAGGATCCCGAGAACAATGAAATGTTTCTCACAAAATATTGAGGGACCCGTAAAATAATAACTAATTGAACATGCCAACCAAGGTAGAGCATGTGTGGGCAATGTTTTTCATGCTTAGGTAGAAGCCCCACACGTCGTCTTCAACTTGGGGAAGCACAATGTGACTAAGGTAGAGTTAATGTGGGCAATGTTTTTCATGGTTAGGTAGAAGTCCGACTTTAGCTTCAACTTGGAAACACTCTAATTAACTAATGGCAAAAAGGGCTTGGAAAAATGTCGCATCGCAGACGAAGGGCATCACACCCTCTACAAAGGCACCCATAAATGAGACAATATGAGCCCTTGTATGTCAAGAAACCCCATGCCCAAAAGTATTACCCACATCCACCTCATACTCTTCACATGACTTAAAGAGGATCCACCTGGGAAACACTCCTCAACTTGGGAAATGATTCACCCAATAGGTCACCATGACAACCCTCCCATACCTAAATTTGGCAAGTTGCATAAGGTATTTGAACATTTGTTTATTTTTCGAGAGGGGACTTGATGCACATGTTCGAGTGGTTCTTTTATTATATATGGCTTACTTGACATGATGCTTGTGACTTGGGAGCCCTTGGAGGACAAATTTGCTTGTCTTTGCAGGGCCTTGACAGGTGGAAGTTATTTCATTAAGGCACAAGGTCACTTGGACCTTCACTTGGGGCATGGAGCCCAGAGGATGAATGTTGCGCCCCCTCTCCTTGAAAATTTGGATGATAAACGTTGCCTTTGGAGGCATGATAGGACACCTTGGAGGAGGAGACTAAGCCTCCACTTGCCCTGCATTTGGCCTTGGAGGCCCAAAACGTCACACTCTAGGGCATGACGTCATCTTTGAGGGCTAGGGTTCGATGGTGTTGGTGGTCTTGATAATGACTTGGCAATGTTTTGATGGAGAGAGACTTCTTGCCATGCTTTGGAGCACTAGATGGCTTGGTCCATGGCCTTTGGAGGCCCAACGATTTCTTCTAGAGGCCAAAACGTCTCACTTGGAGGCTAATCAGGGTGACTCCTCTTGGGGGGATCTTTATGTAAATTTTGAATTATAATTTGTAGAGGGGCAAATTAAGGAAGTCGGCCTCCTTACTTTGTGTTTTACCCTCAACTAAGTGGGCAAATTTGTTTTGTGAGACCATGTATAAATAAAGGTCATGACATTTCATTTACGTCATAACATAACACTTGACAATTACATAAACTTGGCTGAAACTTTCACCCTCTTTGGGCAAATCGCATATCTCTCTTTGATGCTTTTGTGATGGTATAACTTGTCTATTGGAGGAAGAAGTGGTGCGCTATCTCTTGGATGCTTAGCTCTTGCATGTATGGTGGAATATTCTTGGTAGATAAGGGTTTTACTTGCTATCTTTTTGGAATTGGTAAGGAATTTCTGCATATTGTTAGTATTTCTTCTTGTTTCATGGTTGTTCTTGTATAAACCCTTGGATGAGTATAAGGGCATACACCCTCCACCAAGATCTATCATTATTGTTAGTGGATAAGCTATTGCAAAGGTTGGGAAGAGGAGTAAAAGGATTTACACCCTGCTAGATTTACCTTGTTGAATTTACTTGCTCGAGGAAGTAAAAGAGCTTACACCCCTAGAAAAGTAGTAAGTCTAACTCTTACACCCAAGACTCCATAACCCAATTGGAAAGGCACTAGTCTAATTTGCATTGGAGAAATAAAATCATTGCATTAATATACGTGAAATTTTGAGATATTGCATTTGTTCAAATTGGAATCTTTTCTTAGTGCTATAAACTTGCTTGAGCCACCAGGGCATCTAGCTTAGCCTTGTAACTTTTCTGCTGTAATCAATTTAATGCTACATGTTGAATTTAATGCAGCTGCAAGAGCCATTCTTCTGGAGGATGGCATAAGACCCTAGTTGTGGACTAGGGCCCCCAGTACACTCCTGGGGTTCTTGGTCTTGGACCAAGCAGTTAGAGCCATGGAAAAAGACCCTTGTGAGGGCCCCCAGTAGATAACTGGGGTTCTTGATCTGGGACCAAGCAGAAAGACCCTTGTATGGGCCCCCAGTAGATGACTGGGGTTCTTGGTCTGGGACCAAGCAGTAAAGACCCTAGATGTATTCTAGGGCCCCTGGATATGTTACAGGGAATCCCAACCCTGAGCTTGGATTGATCCTTGGATGTGTTCCTTGGTGGTTGATATAAGTCCCTGGAAGTGTCTAGGGGCCCTGGATGTGTTCCAGGGTACCCATGCTCAAAGCATGGGTTGATCCTTGGTCTTCTACCTTGGTGGGTAAGACCCCAGATGTGTTATGGGGCAACCTGGTCTTTGACCAGGTAGATCTTGGTGCAATACCAAGATGTGTTGGTGTGTGATCCTCTTCCTCTCTCCCAGGATGGTCCATAGGACCTAGGAGAGACCATGAAGATGGGCATGACCACATTGTGTGATGTAACCCTTATGCAATGATGATAAAGTTTATTGGTCACCTTGAGAATCATATGGACATATTTTGCCACTAAAAAAAACCCTTTTGTCCCTCCTAACCCCTTGTTTGATCTTCACCTTTTGGTTTATGAGTTTGGGTTTGAGTGGGATTTGTATTTTTGTTTTAGGGCTTAGTAAGATTAAAATGGAAATATTAATTAATATTTAATATGACATATTAAATTAATATTTATATTAATTAATGTCATTATATTAATTATTATTTTATTTCCTAAGCCCTAGCCTAAAACTATAAATAGAACCCCTCCCCCTCTTCTATTACACTTACTCTCACTCTCCTCTTCTAAGTGGCGGATTGCTCTGAGGTTTCTCCTAAGTGCCGCAGCCTCCCTTGACTGTTCAGTTCAGCTCTCCTTATTCTTTGTGCTGGAAGGTGATCTAAGTGCTGCGTTGAGGGTTGTCTAGGGGCTGCATTGAGGGTTGTTCCATTGCTGAGTTATATGATGCTGCCAGGTCTCCCTTGCTACTCAGATCTGCTCATTCTAAGCAGTCGGCTACCCCTCTCTCTTCAGATCTGCTCCACTCTATGTAGCCGGCCTCCCTACCACAATTCTGCCCTCTTTCTAGCAGCCAGCCCTTTTATTCCTGTGTGTGACATAGCTGTTGGTCACCTCTGAAGGCTGCCGTCTAACTCAGTATACAGATCTGGAATCTCTGTGGGCCATCGAACCCTAACCTTCTTCAGCTGGCCGATCTATGTGTATGGCAAGGGTTTACTGATCTTGATATCAGTTTGGGGTTCTTGTTTTTCCCTTGGGGTTTTTCTGATGTGGCATAACATTCTCTTATTCTCTATGACTGAGATCTAACCCTTAGTGGTTGATCTATGAGACCAAGACTAGATCTGAGCATAACTCAGAGGGAGACATCTCACTTGTGTGCCTAGCTCTTGCACAAGAGGTAATATTACAGAGGTGAGGTTCAATAGCTTTTATTTCAGTTTGAATAATTTTGTTTGAAGCTCAGATCTATTAGCTTACTTTACTCAGAAATAATTATTGCTTTAGATCTTTGATTAGTACTCAGATCTATTAGCTTGCTTTCCTCAGAAATAATTATTGCTTTAGATCTTTGATTAGTACTCAGATCTATTAGCTTGCTTTACTCTGAAATAATTATTGCTTTAGATCTTTGATTAGTACTCAGATCTATTAGCTTACTTTACCCAGAAATAATTGTTTTAAGTTCAGATCTACTAGTCTGCATATTTTATCATTCAGAGCTAACTGTAGAGTTTCAGATCTCTGTATTTCTTATGCATCTCTGATCAAAGTTTTTGATTTAGATCTTCTGTGTACTTGCTGATCTAGCTAACAGATTTTAAAAGTATATTTTCTGTTATTTTCCCTATTTCTAACACTACAGCCATTAGGGCTGCAGCAAAACTCACTTAAACTCTTTCATTGCTCACTACTCTACCATTAAAATTTGCTTGCAAGCTGCCATAACTAACCTACCTGTCATTTGCTATATTTTGAGTGCATTGTTTGCTGATTTTAGTGGTTAGATTTTGCCGTTGTAGCAATTGTTTGCTACAGCCACTTGGCTGTTATAATAATTTACTGATAACACCTGATAAACAGCCGTAAAAGCCATTAAAGTCTTGTTCTATTCCATGGAAGTTAAAATAGTCATTGCTAGCTTAGTTTCTAGTATCTTTCACTTGCTAGTTTACTTTGCTGATATAAATCTGATATACTGCTGTAATTTAGGACAGCAAGCTTTCTTTGCTTGTCCCCTTGTCTTATTTGGCTTGTATCTCGATCAATTTTATTGTTCCGGGCAGGGCTAACACTGTGGTGCAGGTACTCAACACTTGGCACCCATTCCTCAGCCACAAGACCTCTTCTCCAAGCCTTTGTCCATCTCCAAAACTGACCTATAGGGGTTTCATTGGCCATTCTACCACTTTCCACCTCAATCCCCCTAGGGTCACCGGGATTCCCCCCTTGTAATGACTTATCGTCACTAAAGCGAGGGGAGTGTCTATCTAAGGTGACAGTGGGTTGGTAATCCCATAGTTGTCTCACTCTTGTGGATTGGGCCGGGTTTTGCCCAACCTACAATTTGTGCGATAACAAAACCAACCATGAAGTCTGCTGAGACAAAAATAAGTCTTCACATACATGATTGTCAAACAACCAAGTCCCTCTGCTAGCTAAAATCCAGAACATGATTGCTCACTAGTGAATAAGGTGAAAGTAGAAAAGTTACAACTTTTTCGCACTACCTCCTGAAATACTTCTAGCATCCTAATCTCAATCGGATCGTGATATAAACTAATATCCAAGCATCAAACTAAAGATCACACTGAAGAACAAAAGTGGACTACGAGATCATTGCCATACTATGAGGAAAATCATCTTTTGTTTGAACAGGAAGTCCTCTAGCTGCAATAATTTCTCAATAGGGTGTTGGTCTCTAACCAACTCATTTATATAAATGGGAAAAGAAGTCTCATACTGATCACACTCCTCATGATCAATCCACTGCACCTCCCATTTTAATCTAACATCGGTACTAGGAAGATTCAACAAATCAAGATGGCAACTTGGTTCCTCCTCCTCATGTTCAGTGTCATATATAGTATTGACTTTCCTATAACTCAGCATATGAAGTTAATGCCAATAATTTTACTTTAACCTGAATTTATACTTGTTATAAATTAAGAAATTATGCATGCAACCTACAGTTGAGTTATTAATCAGAAAATAAACAGCAGAAGCATCCACAGAAACCAAGCATAAAAATAGACAAACACCAGATATACCCTAGAAACCCCAGTGTGGGGAAAACCAGCTAAGAGGGGCTTTTATTGGGCTTTCAAGAGAAAAATTACAGCAGCAGAAATATCAGAAAATTCTTACAAAATTTCCCAGCAAATTTCCTCTACTTCCTCAACAAAAATCGGCCCAATCTTTTATGTCCCTATACGACCCTATCTGTACAGCCCAGGTATAACCTGTATGGGATTGGCCCTGTACAGCCTATTTACTACTGGCTAGTATGGCCTGCGTACGGCCCTAGCTCGGCCTCTTCCTTCCTGCCTAATACTGCCTGGAATCAACCTCTCTTTGCTGCCTAGTATGGCCCCGGCACAGCCTCCACCGGTTGCTCAAAGTTGGCCCTGAACTTGCCCTCTCTGCCTCAG
>ML812586.1:16355-34744 GCA_009831015.1 Picea engelmannii
ACATTCTCTTAGATTAATAATTAATAATATAATGATTGATTATTAAATACTATATATAATAAGTAAATGATAATAATAAATAGTTATTGATTATCCAAGGGACATATCCTTTCATGGATGGGCACCATATGTTCCCTATATATGGAACACTCATCATTGTAATAATATATCGATCATATCTCATATGAAGAAAAAACAACATGGTATCAGAGTGTGCTTGACTCCTTCACAGGAGGGCCTAGGAAAATGAGAGTAGAGTAGAATGTTGAGAATGTTAAATTTATGGGGTTGCTACAATATATATGTACAACATATTTACTTTTTAATCCTACCTAAATTATAGAAAGAATCCCATAAATTATGGTGGGAAGTAATTTCTAGTAAAAATGTCTAATTGCCTAAATATGAGGAATGTACTCCATATTTACTTATACCTATATTTATCCAAAGAATCGCATGGATTATGAAGGAACAATTTAAAAAAGTCAAATACTATGTGGATGGATTATAACCAAATTAATCTTAGGGTAGTTATGGGAGGTAGTCTCCTAATTTTCAAAGAGACATGTCTTTTTTGGATCAATCTATTATTACTATAAAAGGACACTTGAAAGACACAACAATAGACACACATATTTTTTCTCTCTCACACGTGGGATAAGTGATCTAAGGAAGAGACTAAGAAGTTGAAATTTTCCGAGTTACTTAGTGATGTTCTAGTGTTTACTAAAGTAATGTTGTATACCATTGGAAGTAAATACCACTTGCGGAAAAATGTGCTTTTTTAATTTAACACTAGAAAATCAACTTGGTTAGTCATATGACATCGAGTATATGATGGATGTGTGTTGGTCATAGTAGAAGACATATTATTTAGAGGGTCACTGTATTTAGTTGTGCACAAGATAAATTTATCTCATCTAGGAGATGTTTTTTTTGTTCTTGTTTCTTGTTCCGGGAAGGTCACAGGTAATAGCTCTGAGAAGGATCCATAATGACAATCGTAGGAGGTAGACATGGGAAAGACCTTCCAACATGATATCAAGGAGAGACATTTCCAAACATGATGCTCAGAGATAGGAAGTCTTTAGGAGCAATGTACCTCCTAGGACGAGACCATGCTAGATAGCAAAGACAGTTCCAATGATCATGGATACAACGAGTCAAGAACGCCTATAGGACAACTATGGTATATCTATTAGAGGAGGAAAACACATTATGAGACTTGGAGAGAGCAGGTGTAGCAGTCCCAGTACATGAGTCAATCCATGAGATGTTGAGGAAGTAGACATGGTAGTAGTTACAGTGTATGTAGAGGCACTTCCAAAGAGGGAGGTGGTACTACATCCAAAGGGAGCAGATATTGAGTTACCTCCAGAGAAGGAGGAAGAGCTACCTTCAATGTCAGAGGGAGAAGAGATAGAGGAGGAGTCACCTCCAACTCCATAGGGAGTGTTGATTTTTTTCAACTTCCTCAGACATTGGTTTTATGAGGGAACCTCGATATATAAAGTATGGTCCAAGATGACTTAGCATGATCAACATTTACCTATGTTTTTGTGGGAAAAGGAATCCATGAATGCATTGTATTTTCAGAACAAAAGTTCACATAAGACTTTGAGGAACATGACGCTCGAGGATGCCTTCACCAGAGTGAATCCTGATGTTGGACACTTCAGGATATTTGGGTGTCCAATATACATTCATGTAACCAAGGAGAAAAGGATCAAGCTAGACCCTTCAGGCAGAAAGGGTGCATTTGTGGGGTACAATGAGTGTTCAAAGGAATACCAGATCTACATCCCTGGTCAAAGATAAATTGAGGTGAGAAGAGATGTTACCTTTTAGGAGGGGGTATCCTTTAAGAGATCTAGAGGATCTCACATGGAGATTGATCCAATTGATCCAATTTATCCTGTTGATCTTGTAGCTTCAGTTGATGTTCCCAGAGATATTGCAGTAGGTCGGAAGAGACCTATATGGGCTCGTCAGACTCTGCAGGAGGCAAAAGGATATGAAACTCGTCTTGGTAACTTCCAAGTGAGAAAGAGACCTCAGAGATATTCATGCTATGCCACAACTATGACCCATATCATTCATTTTGAGTCTTCCTGTTATGAGGAGGCAACTAGTCATCCAGTATGGAGAGATGTCATGATGGAGAAGTATCAATCCATCATGAAGAATGGTGTGTGGGATATTGTTCTAAGACCTGAGGGGAAGTTTGTAGTGACTTCCAAATGGATCTACAAGATCAAACACATAGTTGACAGGAGCATCGAGAGGTAAAAAATGAGATTTGTTGCTAGAGGATTCTCTGAGGTGGAAGGAATATATTATGAGGATACATTTTCTCCTGTTTCTCCATACAATTCTATCTGTATGATTATTTCCCTTGCAACATCCATGCATTGACGAGTACATCAGATGGATGTAAATACATCCTTTCTCAATGGAGAGATTGAGGATGAAGTATACATCAAGCATCCATATGGTTTCATGATACATGAGGAGTCTCATGTGTGTAGGTTGAAGAAGGCCTTGTATGGACTCAAACAGCCACCTCGAGCCTGGTATGTGAGGATTGATGGACACCTGATGATTTTGGGATTCAACAAAAGTGTTGTTGATCCCAACCTATACTACAAAACTATTAATGGTGAGTCCCTGATTTTGGTCCTCTACGTTGATGATTTATTCCTCACCAGTACAAAGAGCCTTATTGTTGAATGAAAGCATGTGTTCACCTCTAAGTTTGAGATGAAGGGCCTTGGTATGATGCACTACTTCTCGGGACTAGAGGTGTGGTAGAGAACTGATGAGATCTTCCCGAGTCAGGGGAAGTACACAGTTAAGATATTGAAGAAGTTTGGGATGCTGAAATTGAAGCCTGTGGCTACACCAATGGTGATGAATCTGAAGAAACTAAGTGTGTCTTCTTTTGATTCTAAAGAAATTGATCTGACTCTGTACAGACATCTGATTGGATAATTGATGTATTTGGTTAATACCAGACCATATATTTTTTATGCAGTGAGTACACTTATCTAGTTTATGAGTCAGCGGAGATAGACACACTGGATTGTTGTGAAGCATGTGTTGAGATACCTGTGAGGCACAATTGGACATGGTCTAAGATATACTTCCATTATTGACATGAGATTTCATGGATATACTGACTCTAATTGGGCAGGGAGAGCAATGGATAGGAAGATCATTTCTGGGTGTTTCTTCACTTTGGGATCTGCCATGGTTTCCTGGTGTAGTAGGAAACTGACTTATGTGGCCTTGAGCATCGCAGAGGCAGAGTACATTTCATTGAGTGTGGCAGTCCGCGAAGAAGTGTGGCTTCACAAGATCCTTGTAGATTTATTTGGACATGTGTTGGATTCCATTGTTATTCTGAGACATGGTGTAGAGGAAGGAAGTATTGATGAAATGCCTTCCTACAGATAAGAAATTTGTTTATGTTCTTACCAAACTAGGATGATGTTCGAGTACTTTCGTGACAAACTTGGCATGTCAAAGAATGCCTCCCTCGCTGAGAAGGAGTGTTGATGTTTGCAGCTTCCTCAGACATTCTCCAGATCGTACTCCTCTATGGCTGAGTTGAGTTGATATGTGAGGACACTTATCCAAGAAGGGATAAGTGGGACACGTATCTAAGAAAGGATAAGTGTGTTGATATGTGAGGACACTTATCCAAGAAGGGATATCCCAACATCCCTTGTGGAGAGCACATTAGGACATGTCAAGGGAGTTTACATTGATGTCACACACTATGTGGATTTGATCCTAGTGTTTATAGAGGGAGTAACCTCTAGAATTCCACATGGGAGTGCCATGTGTGACAGACATTCTCCATATCATACTCCTCTATGAACTGAGTTGAGTTGATCTGTGAGGACAGTTATTCGAGAAGTTATAAGTGGGACACTTATCCAAGAAGGGATAAGTGGGTTTGGGATTATAGCCCAACGTCCCTTGTGGAGATCACATGAGGACATATCAAAGGAGTTTATCTTGATGTCACACATTATGGAGAGTTGACCCTAGTGTTTCTAGAGGGAGTAGCCTCTAGAATTCCACATAGGAGTGCCATTTGTGACAACTTTTTTCTACTACAATGGTTGTGTACCACTGGCAGAGACTGTGTATCTCTAGACAATAGTTGTGTATTTCTAAAATGGTTGTGTACGCTACTATAATGGTTGTGTACCATTACTGGAGACTGTATGTCTCTGGACAATAGTTGTGTAGTACTACAGTGATTTTGTACCACTGGAAGTGACTGTGTGTCACTAGATAGTAGTTGTGTGCTACTAGTAGTGGTTGTGTACCACTAGATATTAGTTGTGTACTACTATGGAAAGATACCTCCCTATCTAATAGGGAGCGTTGATGTTTCAACATCGGGCATACCTTCTCCTAGATCGTGCTGCATACCAAGGGAGATAGAACACATTTATCATAAAGGTGCACTTGTGGTAAATGGGCCCAAGAGTAGTCCTTCCTTGATCATGAAAAGGAATAATATGGACTCAAGGTGCTTGAAGTATTTTCCACGTGTCAGTTAGCATCAGGTTGGCATTCGCTCATAGGTGTCTACCTGTGGTGAAATATCCTAGTGTGGTATTTGTCCTAGTCATGGTGACTTGACAAGGAATGATAAATATGATATTACATGCAGACCCAAAGTGAGCCTAATCTCAGAGAGAGTCAATTGGCTCAAAAGGGAGAGTTGCAGAAGGAGTTTCTCCTAGGTTCAAGTGGGAGAGAGACGTCTCCCAAGACTAACAGACAAGTGTCAAAATTTTGTACACTTCAGAGACAAACTTGGCATGATGCAAAATGTCTCCCTCATTGAGAGGGAGTGTTGATGTTTGGACAACATCGTGAAGACATTCTCTTAGATTAATAATTAATAATACAATTATTGATTATTAAATACTATATATAATAAGTAAATGATAATAATAAATAGTTTTTGATAATCCAAGGGACACATCGTTTCACGGATGGTCACCATATGTTCCCTATATATGGAACACTCATCATTGTAATAATATATCGATCATATCTCATATGAAAAAAAAACAACAATCCGCTCCCTTTGGTTGTTGTGGAGTTCCACAATATGAGAAGAAGATGAAGAGCAAAGTAGTGGTGAACTGATAAGGAGAGAGGATGGAATGCAAAGGAGTGGTGTGCTTATTGGAGAGAGTGATTATGTGCAAGGTGGTAGTGCGAAAATCAGACTAGGAGATGAAGTGTGTAGTGGCAGTGCACAAATTGACTCAAAGTTATAACCACACATTTGTGGTGCGCAGTCAGGGCAGGAAGATAGGGAACATATTGTTGGTGCACCAAAATAAAAGGAAGATAAAGGATCCCTAGTGGTGGAGGAGATGAGTTTATAGTAGTGGATGGTATTGCACAACTGCAAGTAGATAGCTCTCTGGGTTACCTCATAAGAATCTTGAGAAGAAGATCGTCTTACCCCACCTTTGTACCACCTCCCTTATGCAATTTTAATCAATAAGAAAACACAATAGATAGTGAATATATTGGAGATGAATAAAGAGAAGAAAAATAAAGAAGTGACGAGAAAAATTAAGAAGAAGGTGAAGTTAGTACTAATTTACCCCAAGCGATAGTGATGTGGAAAGGTGAAACTGACAAAAATAAAAGAAGCAGAACTAGCTTAGGTTCGAAGATGGAAAATCAAGACAATACACTGAGGTTTCCCTTGTTCCATGGAATGGGTAAGAACTATGCGGAGAAACACTGGTTCATATGTGAAGTATTCTAGTCTGTAAAGAGAGTTACAAATGATGGGGATAATATCACACAATTGGAAATCACGATTAGGGATATATCCCTGACATGGTACATGAAATACAAGGCTATTGTGCCAACAGAATGACCAAGGTCCCTAGCCAAGATTAAGAATGATATACATAGGGAGTTTAAGAAGCCTAATTCAAAATCCCAATGCATTACCGAAATCAAGGAGATTAAGCAGAAGGAAGGAGAAGTCATATGGGACTATGAAAAGTGGTTTGAAATATTATTGGATAGGCTGGCGTTCCTAATCCAGGTTGTGAAACACAGAGAATTGTTCATTCTGGGGTTACTCACCCATAAAAGAGTCTCAGTCACCCAAACAAAGGTAACGAATCAGGCTTAGGAAGTAGAGATCATGATACGCTTGGAAGCTACACTTGGACATGCAGAGACATCGACTGGGTTGGTTCAGATTCAGTCGCAACTAGACAAATTAACGATACAACTGTAAGATATGGATAAGACTAAATTCATGTGCGATTACATATGGTGTACTACATGTCACTCCGAGGGGCATCACTAAGATGAGTTCCCTGTCCTTCCAAATTATGTTGTGAAAGGCACACCAAGTCCATTTCCATATGGACAGTTAGAATGGTGTGAAATATGTAGGAAGTGAGGCCATGTGACACCTCATTTTCCCACTTTGTAAAAGTACCATATAAAAACTCACACTCCATTCTGTGAGTTCTGCAAATCCATTGGCCATAATGTCAATATATTTTGCTCCCTCTAGTTAATGCAAGATAACACCCATGGTGCATTTCGAGTGCAAGAGGAGAAAAAGGATGGTGAGCACGGTGGCACAGATAGAGGAAAATATCAAGAAGGACCCCAAGGTGTATTTGGGCACGGTCGCAGCTGCAGATATGGTGTAGGAGGAGGTCGGTGCCCCACCTGTTTCAATTGCAATGAGATTTTTCTTGTCTCACGATTTTGCACCAAACTGCACATACTATGTGCATGTTTTTATAGTCCTAAACATGTAACCAAAGATTTTCCTGACTTACTGAAGAAGTGGGAGGACAAGAATACCAAATTTAACATGGTGCATGTCAAGGCGCACAAAAACAAAAAGAAGAACGAGGAAGCATACGTTTGGGTAGTAACCTGCAGAGGGGTGAAGACAGGGGAAGAATTCAAGAATGGTGAAGGCTCAGGTCAAAAACTAGACAACAATATCAAAAAGGCACCCTATCCCCATACAAAGTTTGATGTTGCTCAACAGAAGTAGTTTATGCATGATATGCAGAGAGCACTTGACAAAGAAAGAGTGTGCAAGGAGCTCCAATGTGTGACTCAAAGGTCTCTTGAAGAGGAACATATTCCAGAGGAAGTGCAGAGGGTGACATAAAGGTCACTAGAATAATTGTGGGTCCACGAAGAGGTGCAATAGTCGATGCAAAGGTCACTAGAGGAAGATCGTGCGTGTGAGGGATTGCAGCACACGATGCAAAGATCTTTGGAGGAGGCCTGTGTGAGCGATGAAATATAGCACGTGACTCAAAGATCAATATAAAAAGCAGACAAATAGACTATGTTGTGATGTGATGAGAAAAAATCCCATGAAGAACTACGCCAGGAGGAGTTGCAATGCATAACGTGCGTAGAAGCCTTATGAGACTTAGGTTGCATGAAAGAAGATGAAGAGAAATTCAATACCTTCTTACACTGATGTTTAATATTTCTTAAATATCTATAAGTGGCAAGTAATATGACCCATATGTTAGTTTCTTGCATGAGAGAACAAGAAGAGGAGACCACCATATCTAATCCACTGTCGGAAAGGGGTGTCTTCCTAGGTTAGAAAGCAAAAGTGCACTGGCTGAGAATTTAAAATGACAATAGAGCTTGGTGGGTATGACATGGATGGAGTCATGTTGGATATAGGATCTGATGTGAACACTTTTCCCAATAAATCTTGGGAAGCGATGGGTAATATTAAGTTGGTCTAGTCGCCCATCCAGCTCTGATTGACCAATCAATACAAGATCTATCCCATAGGCTAGCTGGAGCAAGTATAAGTGAACATTGAAGGAGTGAAAACAAAGGTCGACTCAAATTCATCGATATCTTGGATGATTCTAATCCATATCCTGCATTACTGGGGATCAAATAGGAATTTGACAATAATGCAATGTTAAACTTGAAGAAGAGACACATGTCCTTTGAAGATGACACCATATGCGTGGTCACACCAATGGATTCGTATGAGGGAAACTGATACAATGAGCCCGTGGATGAGTATGTGCAAAAATCGGCCATTGAAAATATTTATAAGGTCATCAGGCACAGGGAGGACTATATCAACCCCACCGCATATGGTGAATTGAGTTGGAGAAGTCTCAAGTATTATGACACATATTCGGAAGATGCCATGGAAAGGTGGAAGAATAAGATATATGAAGTATCAACAGGGAGTTTCACACACATCTCAACAGAAGAGCACGCGAAAGACTTTGGATCCTATCGGTATAATGAGTCAGATTCGGTACACACATTCTTAGAATGGATACAACATATTCCAGAAAATCAAATATTTTTCACTCTTGACACAGTGCTATTAGTAATTCATGTGCGATGGTACCCTGCACATCGGGAACCTTACCGAGAATGGATAATCGTGGAGGCATACATGAATAAACAATTTAGAATTAGAGAAACCATACCTCACATCACATATCTTTGCAGAAGAGGTTGTTTAGCCAATAAAAGGCATAGTTCACACCGTAAAAATTTAAAGTATAGACGTGCTCATCCAAATCCATCCCCTATATGGCCAGTCCCAAAAAAATTCGATGAACTAGCCTCAAAACCACCTGCACTAACTCTAAATACAACTGCCAATTTCATGAACCTCTAATAATCATTCACCAAAATCCCCTCATTTCCCCCCAATCTCATAAATCCAATAGATGAGATAAATGCCAGCATTGATGAGCTCCTACATCAATGGATACTACAAGAACTGGATGCACCTAATCCTGAGCCCCCGGGGCTGACATTGCTTGAAGGAATTGTTGGAAATGATTTTATGGTGTTGGCATTGATGTGAAAGAGGGTATATGATCTTGGTGTTGGCATTGATGCAAAGAGGATAAATATGGTCACCATTATTATCATTGAGATAGATTAACATATTCCCTCCAGACCATATCTCAAATTGTTTTTAGTGTCTACTCCATTAATTATGTGTCTCCATTGAAAAGCCATTCATAAACATAGGAACATAAAAAAGTGTTGAGACTACCCTAGAAGGTTGGATGTTGAAAGGAAGTTTCTTATGAACCCGCAAGTCCATTGTGCACCCCAAAAAATGGCTAAGTATCATATTTTATCGTTGGGACTCATATAAAGGATAACACTAACATGCAAACTCGTTGCCTACTGAAAATAATCACTTAAAAAATTCTATGGTTCATTATGGAGGTAGTGGAATTTGGGCATGCATTTTGATGACAGTGGAGATGAAAAGGAAGACATGTGAGTCCATGATTTTGTTGGTCCGCAAACCCGCCAATTAAAATAATTCTAAGTAGAGTGTAATTTGTAGATGGAAAAAATAAAAGGTACATTTTAGTGATCACAGAACTTGGGAGGAAGAAAATGGCAACCCACGAGTTTGTTGGTCCATGAACCCGCTACTTAAAATAATTCAAAGTAAAGTCCATGTTTCAAATGTAATGAGGACCGTCCACTCAACAGTTGATTAAAACTCAACCGTTGATTTGGTTTAGTGCTTACAAAATCCGGGGTCATCGACTCAACTCTTGATCAAGTCCAGTCCGTTGATTTGGTTAAGCACCAAAATAAGTCTCCTCTGTATTCTCCCTTGATCACAGACCAAAGTTATATGGGAAATATGAAGCAACGATGGGTTAAAGTTTCGGGCTAGCACCTGGTCATAGTGTCTGGTCACTTGGTAATAATAAAGTGCCACGACACTTGTTCTTGAAGCACCTAGAAGGAATATCAGGTTATATTAACGAAGGTTCAAATGAAGAGATTTGACAAAATGGTTATTCAAATTTTTTTTTCCAAGTCAATACCAACTTCAATTAAGTCCTATAATTATGTTGTAAGATCGGGATACTCACCCAATAAGTTAGCATGATTGAACAGTTCATGATGGTTACTACTTTTCATATTTGATTGAATTGTGACAACCAAACATAACGATGATGAACAACATACCTAAGAAATCACAAGACAGTAAAGAAGTTTCAGATGATAACAAGAGGAAGAAACTTGTTCTTAAACAACATTATTGTTATGAAAAGGAACTTGAAGAATCGTATTAATTTAATATTTAGAGTTCAAACTTAAATAACTTCTCAGGGTTAGGGTTTATTTGAGAACAGTTACAACTAAGAGTAAACATATTCAGTACCCAACCATTCCATCACTGCTACAAGACTTTTCGGCACCTGAAAGAATAAAAGATGAACAACTTACAAGGGATTTTAAGTCTTTTAAATTAAAACAAACTTTTAGATAAGGACAAAATATCAACATTATTGTTAAAATAAATGAAAAGGTAAAATGGTTCATTGTTAAAATATGCAATGGTTCAATTTCATACTTGTTGAAGGAAAATATAAATAGAAAAATATGGTGAAAGGAGACTGTCTCTATGAGCTAATTCAGAATATCCATACATAGAAAGAGTCCAAGGAATAATTTTTTAAACATTCTCATGAAGTGAGGGAGGAATGGAGGAGAAAGGGAGGATTGGAGTCCTCTATAAGTTGAATCCTAAAACAGGGAGTTGGTGCTTCCTCAAGTTGGTGCTTGAAAATAGGGGATTGGAGTGATTTGCATGTTGGATCCTGATCTATAGGGAGTTGGTGTTTCCTCAAGTTGGTGCTTGAAAATAAGGGATTGGTGTCTCCTTGAGTTGGTGCTCAAAACTAAGATCTCCAACATCTCGTTCCTTTGTTGCACGAGGGCTTCAGTGAGCAACATAAATATACTCGTTATTAGAGATCTTTCTTTTTATTTAAAAAAGATCTCCAACATCTCGTTCCTCTGTTGCACAAGGGCTTCAGTGAGAAACAAATTGATGGGATATTTTCCTCCCTCGTTCCTCTTATCTTTCTCCATGGGAGTCCACTTGGGATGGCGGGAGCGTTCATCCTTAAGGGAAACTAGCTCGAGTCCCAACTCTCTATATCCTGACCTCGTGAGGGACATGTGCAAGAAATGAAAAGGAGTATCCTGCTTTGATACCACTGATCTAGATTTTTTTGAGAACAAAATGAAGGAATAAATATAATAATGAAATATACAAAGATATTGCAATAAACAAAGAAATATAGTAATTCACAATTTTTATTAATGAGAGAATGTAAATAAACTGTAAAATTACAGAGTGAATGATTCTCTAGAATGGTGGCAGCTTATCTCTGAGAAGAGATGTGATGGATAGGCTCATTCTCAAGAAGATGATGATGTTTACAATGAGGCTCTAGAGGTTAAAATAAATAAATCCCAAAATCCTAACCCAAGAAGATGAAACACCAAAGGCTTGTGGGCCCCGATGGGGGTAGTTGGTACGTCAACTTCCCAAGGGTGTAACTTTTGCATACGATCTATGTTTGGGGCGTTCTATACCCCATCAGAAATTTGTAGACGAGGAGTACATATTTTTTTCATCCCAGACTAAGTCTTTTCTTATCGTCTAGGAACTTTTGTGCCCAAAAAACGTCGTTTAGGGCCTCAAAACTACCCCAGAAGTTCAAGACCTGAAAAACCATAGAAAAACTGCCAAGGTGGAAACCCATGTTTTGAGCTAGTGGAATAGGTGGGCGGCCACCGATTTATACCTGGATCAATCCTCCCCCCTTAGGAATAAATGGTATCGATTGCATCAAGTTCACAGGTAAGATTTTGCTGAATCTGAACCTTGGTGAGTTGCTTTCCTTGTTGAAGAAGTTGCCTTGCTTAGCTTGTTGAAGGCTTATGAACATGTTGTTGGAGGGGTTGGATATGTTTAACCAATATAGTTGCATGACCTTCCTGATTCTGGGAGGAATCTATTGGTGAAAATGCAACATGAATAACATGAAGGGATTTATCATAACCTGGTTTGACTGGGAAGTGTGAATATCTTGGTGCTCTTCTACAATATTGTTGATATGATTCTACTGGATAGAAGGGTCTTGGGTCGAGGCTACAGTGGTTGCAGTTTCCTTCTCTTCTGACTAGGTTGTGAAAAGATGAAACTTTGTGGAATGAGATATTACTTTGCAGCACTATTTTGTCGGTACAATAGTAAGAAATACCTCTGGTATCCTATTGGGTTGACCCCCTAGAGTGAAAATGACGCTACGGGGTCGAGAATAATAAATAGCATGATGCCTCCACATATATGGATGGCCTAATAGAACATAACAAACTTACAATGGGGAAACATCACACAGTACCTCATCCTTGGAGGGTTTGATGTCATATGACAGGCGACATTGTTGGATGACATGAAGATATCATCCCTGAAGGAACCATCCGATGTTGTATGGTTGTTGGTGTGGTGTTGTTGGAAAATTCAACTGCTTGATGACCTCTACTGAGATGAGGTTCTTATGGATTCCATTATCAACGAAAAAATGAAATGAGGTCCCCTTCACCCACATCTGTGAATGGAAAAGTTGCTCTCACTCCTCAGGATCCTCTGGTTCTTCTGGTTGGATTGTTGCAATTGTAGATGGTGGAAATAAAGGGTACATTTTAGTGATCACGGAACTTGGGAGGAAGAAAATGGAAATACGCGAGTCTATTGGTCTATGAACCCACTACTTAAAATAATTCTAAGTAAATTCCATGTTTCAAATGTAATGAGGACAGTCCACTCAACGGTTGATTAAAACTCAACTGTAGATTTGGTTTAGTGGTTACAAAATCCAGGGACGTCGACTCAACTCTTGATCAAGTATAGTCTGTTGATTTGGCTGAGCGCCAAAATAAGTCTTGTGTGTATTGTTCCTTGGTCACAGACCAAAGTTATATGGGAAATATGAAGCAACGATGGGTTAAAGTACTGGGTTAACATCTAGTCATAATGTATGGTCACTTGTTAATAAGAAAGTGCCACGACACTTGGTCTTGAAGCACTCAGACAAAACATCAGGTTATAATAACGAAGGTTCAAATGAAGATATTCGACAAAATGGTTATTCAAAATGTTTTTGCGAAGTCAATACCAATAAAACTTCAATTAAGTCTTGTAATTATGTTGTAAGATCAGGATACTCGCCCAAAAGGTTAGCATGATTGAATAGTTCGTGATGGTTACTACTCTGCATATTTGATTGAATTGTGACAACCAAACATAACGATGATGAACAACATACCTAAGAAATCACAAGACAGTAAGGAAGTTTCAGATGATAACAAGAGGAAGAAACTTGTTCTTAAACAACATTATTGTTATGAAAAGGCACTTGAAGAATCTTATTAATTTAACATTTAGAGTTCGAATTTAAATAACTTCTCAGTGTTAGGGTTTATTTGAGAATAGTTACAACAAATATAAAACTTATTCCAGTACCCATCCATTCCATTGTTGCTAGAAGACATTTTGGCGCGTGGAAGGATAAAAGATTAACTTACAAGGGATTTTAAGTCTTTTAAATTAAAACAAACTTTTAGATAATGACAAAATATCAACATTATTGTTAAAATAAATGAAAAGGTGCAATGGTTCATTGTTAAAAGACGCAATGGTTCAATTTCATACATGTTGAAAGACTATATAAAAAGAAAAATATGGTGAAAGGAGACTATCTATGTGAGCTAATTCAGAAGATCTATACACAGGTAGAGTCCAAGGAATAATTTTTTAAACATTCTCATAAAGTGAGGGTGGAATGGAGGAGCAAGGGAGGATTGGAGTCCTTTACAAGTTGAATCCTGAAATAGGGAGTTGGTGCTTCCTCAAGTTGGTGCTTGAAAACAAAGGATTGGATTGTTTTACATGTTGGATCCTGATCTACAGGGAGTTGGTGCTTCCTCAAGTTGGTGCTTGAAAATAGGCGATTGGTGTCTCTTTGAGTTGGTGCTAAAAAAAAAAGGGAGATTGGTGTCTCCTACAAGTTGTAGTTGTTGGAGTTACTTCACACACACCTAGGATTTATTTTTCCTAAGGTTTTTCCTTGTTTATTAGTCATTATTCAGTCTCCTATATTTTAGGAAGAATATTCCTCTAGGGAGAATATTATCTTCAGTTTGACTAGTTGAGTTGAGTATAGATACTACATTGGTTTTGTCACCATACAACATTGGGATTATCACCATGAAAATGCACACTTGCCTTGGGATTATCACCAGACTGGTGCATTACCCTTGATTCCTTGATCTACTCTTCACTACAGTCTGTTCATTCAGTTAACTGAATACTGTTTGACTAGTTAACTGAGCTAGGTGGCAGTTCACTCCTATAACTACCTGAGAGACTAGACTAGGTGGAAGTTTACTCCCGTAACTGTTGGTGTGTGTCCAGATCACTCTAGACCACCACTATGGCTCATTAGTTACTCATGTATCCTATATCTATTGTAAATTATTCACTCTTTGAGTGTGGAATACAGTTAATGAGAATTCTTCCATTCTTTCTCTCTTGTTTCTTCTTTTTCAATGTCTCTCTGCAAATGTGTGTGGTATTTTCTAGCTAGATATATTTTTTGCAGGACCCAGGTTCAATACATTTACATGGTATCATATCCGATAGACTTCTAAGCAAAAGCTACACCAAATTATTTTTGCAGGTACTGAAGATTGAAGAATGCAGAAAAGATGGAATTTATGTTTTACTCACTGATAATACTTCTCATGCCTCATAACTATTTGGAGTGGAAGAAAAAGATTCTACTTATTCTTAGAAGTAGAGGCTTATCCCATGAGGTTTTCCCTCTCTCCTCATTTTTTTCAGTGTATCTTTTGTATTTGGGTACCTAACATGGCCTCATTGCCGGGACCCATTCTTTATTTTTCACCATAGTGATGTTCAGGGGGGGTGTTGGAGTTACTTCACATACACCTAGGATTTATTTTTCCTAAGGTTTTTCCTTGTTTATTAGTCATTATTTAGTCTCCTATATTTTAGGAAGAATATTCCTCTAGGGAGAATATTCTCTTCAGTTAACACTTCAGTTTGACAAGTTGAGTTGAGTCTAGATGTTGCATTGGTTTTGTCACAATGCAACATTGGGATCATCACCATGCAAATGCACACTTGCTTTGGGATCATCACTAGAATGGTGCATTACCCTTGATTCCTTGATATACTCTTCACTACACTCTGTTCATTCAGTTAATTGAAGACTGGTGGACTAGTTAACTCAGCTAGGTGGCAGTTCACTCCTGTAACTGCCTGAGATACGAGACTAGGTGGCAGTTTACTCCCGAATTACTGATGTGTATTCAGATCACTCTATACCACCACTATGGCTCATTAGTTACTCATGTATCCTATATCTATTGTAAATTATCCACTCTTTGAGTATGGAATACAGTTAATGAGAATTCTTTCATTCTTTCTCTCCTTCTTTTTCTTTCTCCAATTCTCTCTGCAAATGTTTGTATTATTGTTTAGCTAGATCCATTCTATGCAGGTTCAACACATTTACAATAGCTTGTAATTGAAATATGAATTTAATGACTATTAACATTTAAAAAATTTTGTTCTAAACATTTTTTTTGATAAATTATTATGGTTCATAAATTAATAATTAAATAATTAATTTAAATTGTGAAAAAATAAACAATATTGATTCACCCCCACCCCTTCTCAGTATTGAAAAAAAATCCATTTTTTTTTATCAGAGAAGGTTCCTTCACCACACTCTAACCAGTTGAAGGACGATTCTAAGAAATCCAATGGATCAATAAGAAGGAATTTTATCCAATAGACCACCATTATTCAAAGGAAATGATTATGCATTTTCGAGTATAAGGATGAAAATTTATCTAATGGATCTTGGTTTTGATGTTTTTCTATTTGTGGTAAATGGTTACACTACACCATCTATTGCACCTTCATATGTTGCTACAAAGAAACTCCGCAATGATAATTCAAGGGTTGTTAATGCAATTCTCGGTTGATTAGAAAACCCCATATTTGTAAAAGTGATGCATTGTAAATCAACAAATGAAATTTGAAACAAACTTAAAGTCATCTATGAAGGAGATGGAAAATTAAATAAAGAAAAAATTCAAACATACAAATGGCAGTTTGAGAGACTGAATATGAAAGAGGAAGAAAACATTGGAGAATATTTTCAAAGAGTGGCTGAAATAGTCAATTCAATCAGAGCATTGGGAGAAGAGTTAAAAGACAAAATTATTGTCCAAAAGGCGTTGAGATCATTACCAATCATATATGATGCCAAGGTATCTACCATTGAAGATCTATAAGACCTTAACAAACTTACAATGGATGAACTTCATGGGATTCTTTTGGCCTATGAAATGAGAACCGGGTAAGAAACAACTTTCAAGGCATCAAAAGAAACAAAGAACCATGAGCTTGTGCCAAACAAAAATCACTCATACATATCAAATGAATAAGAGGGAAATTTTATAAGGAAGCTCAAGAAAGGGACTGGGAAATACAAAGCGAAGTTAAATCTCAAATGTTTTAATTGTGGAAAAGTTGAATATTTTGCCTCCAATTGTCCCTATCCAAAGCAGGAAGAAAGTGATGATGAAGAAACTCATAATAATAAAGAACAGAAAAAAAGAAAAAATGGAAACAAGAAGAAATTCTACAAGAAAAAGAAAAAAATTTACTCCAAAGAAGACAGTAGTTCATCTTACATGAGTGAAGATGATGAGACATAACTTTTATTTATGGGCATATAAACTCAAAATAATGTTGTTGATGATAATGAAGAAAAATATGAAGTTGAAGGGGAAGTAGACCTTGAAGAAGAACTTATTAGTGCTCTTGAAGAACTAAGAAAATATAAAAGGAAGAACAAATCATTGAAAGAAAAATTATTGGAATATGAAGGAAAACAAAAATCAAGAGAAAAGGAAGTTCCAAAAACCATCAAGGAATCATAACAAATCATTATTGACTTGAATATTGAATTCCAAGAATCCAAAAGAATTGAAAAGATGATAAGTAAACAACTCAATGAAAATCAATGAGACCATGAGAAGCTAGAAGTTGAAATTGTTTTTTCTAAAAAGAGAACTTGAGAAAGGAAACAACCAATCAATATTTGAAAATAGTTCAAAATTTTTGGATAATATTCTTAACAGTCAAAGACTATAAAGCAATAAGATAAAACTTGGGTATGATAAAAAAAACCTAACAAAGGATCTAACTCTACATCTCAATAAAATAATAAATTTCCAAAAAGTTATGCAGTTTCCCTTTAGAGCTCTTTCAAAAAGGAAGAAAGAAAAATAATGACCGATTTTGATAAACATAAATATGCTCTCCCTTCAAAAGAAAATGAATATAGAAGGAATACAATTACAAGAAGAACTCCCTTAAAAAGGTATCAATATCTCTTTCTTGGGTATTGCTTCTCTTGCAATAATTTTGGGCATAAAGCAGTACATTATAGACCTTATGGAAAATACAATCATAGAAATGTTCAAAGATAAGGTTATAAGAACAACAAGAATAATAATTATCAAGAAAATAGAAACTATAATTCATTCTCTCCACTACAATATTACAATGTTGAATGCCACAAATGCAACAATTATGGTCACAAAGCTAGTGATTGTAGACTACCAAAGCATCCCATAAAAACTTCAAAAATTCAAGAAAAAAATCATAAGAACACATGGAAAGAAAAACAAATGGAAGAAAATGAAATAACGGAAGAGATTTAACAATGAAATATACAAATATATTGCAATAAACACATAAATACAATAATGCACAATTTTTATTAATGAGAGAATGTACAAAAACTGTAAAATTACAGAGTGAATGACTCGCTAGAATGGTGGTAGCTTATCTATGAGAAGAGATGAGATTTCTATGTTCATTCACAAGAAGATGATGATGTTTACAATGAGGCTCTAGAGGCCTTTTTAGCATAAAGAAAATCCAAAACCCTAACCCCAAAAGATGAAACGCCAAAGGTTTGCGGGACTTGATGGGGCAGTTGGTACGCCAACTTCCCAAGGGTGTAATGTTTTCATACGATCTTCGTTTGGGGAGTCCAAAACCTCGTCGAAAATATCTAGACGAGGAGTACATATTACATTCAACCCATACCATGCATTTGGCTATTGTCCATGCTCTGTCATGCCCAAAAAACGTCGTTTAGGGCCTCAAAATGGCCCCGGAAGTTGAGGACCCAAAAAACCGTACAAAATATGCAAAGGTATAAACTAATGTTTTGAGATAGTGGAATAGGTGGGTGGCCACCAATTTCTGCCAAGATCAATCCTCCCCCCTTACGAAGAAATGGTATCCATTGCAACAAGTTCCTGGGGAAGCTTTTGTTGAATCTGAACCTTGGTGAGTTGCTTGCCTTGCTTAGCTTGTTGAAGGTTGTTATGAACATGTTGTTTGAGGG
>ML812586.1:70687-81689 GCA_009831015.1 Picea engelmannii
ACCTAGTATACATATACAATTACTTATAGTTTATAAAAATTGTATACACTTTTTTTAATTATAATATATGTAATTTTGATTAGATAAGGATGTATATTTTATCATTGAAAAATAAAATAAAGATTAAAAATAAATATTGCATGCGGTTATTTTAATGTCTTTCTAACCACTAGTTTTGATAATCATATTTTAATAGACTAATTGTTTGCAAACTCCAAGGGTTTCAATGGCCCTATTAAGGGCACTGAAGTGAAAGGAGACCTTATTAAGGGCACTGAAGTGAAACGAGAGTTGGAGCTCTTCTTTGAAGAGTTCATAAGTCTCCATCTCATTTTGTGTGAAGAGGAGGAAAATCCAGAGCTTTGGGGAAGGAATAGGTTTAGGTTCAAATTCCTTAAAGCTTTGGATAATGAATGAGAGTTAGGGTTTGGGTTTGATTGAGTGAAATTTGGGAAACCCTGGAAAATGATGAGGAGAATTTTGTTGATTTTCGATTTCAAATGCAACTTAAAGAGAAACCTACAAATACATGTTATAACCATAGATCATTTTCATTTTGTTCTAAGATGATGGTTTTGTACTCGCTTTCTTGAAGAAAAATATTTACACAAAACAAGATCATGGTTTTGTATTGGATTTCTTAAAGAAAAAAATTTACACAACACATATGTTATGGGTTTCTAAACAAGCAAAGAAATCATTTTAAGAGAGGTTTTTTAATTCTCTGAGGGCATGGCTCAACTTAGCTCAGCAGGAATTGTCTCATGTGAGCATTTGAACACCATAGCCACCATGCTAACCCCAAACATGCTAAAAAAAAGATCTTACGCTTTATCAAGCCTTGCTCTGGGCATCTCTTCTTGTGAGATTTTCGACTGGTGATTTTCTCATATAGATATGTTTTATCTTTGGGATCAATCATTCTAGCCAATGCCATCAAAAGAAGAAGAAGGTTTTCACCACGATAATTATTGTCAGATCTACAATGCGCAACCAAACTTTGGGCAGCGCAGTTACAAAGATTGTGCAATGAAACTCTCTGTCACTAAACTCTCAGGACTTACCGGGCAATTCCCAAACTGCAAAAAAGGTTGTGTGTTGCAATAATAATACTTAATAAAAAAATTTCTTCACACTGTTACTCTTTAACACATAAACTCACAAACAAAACAAAACTTAGAAATACTCATGAATATGTCAACACACAAAGTACTTGATATATATTAAGAACTGGGGCGATGTGCGATATTACAAAATACAAGTCTATGTCGAGATTCAACTCCAACAACTTATGCAAACTTGCAGAACCAGAGCTTGTGCTCTTAGACTTCTCAGACTCCTCATAGTTGTTGTTTCTTGCTAACTCTTTGTTCATTATATCGAATTCCTATAGACTCGAACATATATATACTGAGACCAAAAACATTATGTAGAAGCGAACTCACTCAAACAATTAAGACAACAATAAATTTTGACTAACTCTCATATGCATAACAGAGCTCGAGAAAGATAAAAATCGTCTCATTAAATAAACTTATAATAACACTTTGATCTAGGTGGATATTGGTGGCCACCCACCTCTTCTGAATTCCAACTTGCTCATCTCGACAATTTTCAGTTCAACATGTTTCTCTGTAATGGGGACATCTCTTTGTAATTGTGGGTTCTGCACTTACGGGGATTTCCTGAAGCCCTACAAAGCATACAGGTGGATATTGGTGGTCGTACACCTATTCCAACTAGCTTATTTTGGAAGTTTTCATGTCAATACATCTTTCTGTACTTCCAGGGTTGTTTTGGGGCTCTAAACAATGTTTTATTGGCTTTCCATAATCAAACTATGACAAAGTTAGAGTTTTATGGCATAATGTGTAGTTCTTGAAAATACATTTCCGACGAGCTATCACATGCCTAAAATGGAGATCGTATGCAAAATTTACGACCCCAAGAAGTTAATGTACTAACTTACCCCAATGGGGCCCACATGACTTTTGGCGCTTCATCTCCTAGGGTTAGGTTTTTAGATGTCTAGGGTTTTTGCATTCATGTTTATCATAAAAAGGTCTTCATAGAAACATTGTAACCATGTTCTTGCGAATGAGCATAGTTGTCACATCTCTTCTCAGAGATAAAGATGCCACCATTCTAGTGGGTCTTGCACTCTCTATTTTTACAGTCCCTATACATTTCTTTCATTAATAGAAATCATGTATTGTTGTATTTATGTGTTTCTGACAATTTTTATGTGTATCTCATTGTAATATCTCTGCTTTCATTTCGTTTCGAAAATAATCTGGATCACACTTCTCCTTGTCGTGTCTAGCAAACTAACATCTCTTATTTTCGTGACAAACAGAGTCTCCATAAGCGTGAATCTCACGACTTGTAATTAATATTTCCAACACTCCCCCTTAATTATAAGTAGGTGATATTACAAAACACAAAATTCACATCCAAAATTGAATTGATATGAACTGTCAAACATCTATTACTGTGCCAATTCTTAGACAACTGTGTAGTTTTTGAAATGCATCCCCTGCCAAAGCTTTTGTGAAAATATCTTCTGCTTGTTCTTTTGACCTACAAAATTCTAGACAAATTTCTTTGTTATTCACTGATTCTTTGATAAAATGATACATTGTATCAATGTGCTTGGTTTTCTTGTGAAACACGTGATTCTTTGATAACATTATGAGTGAATTTTTGTCACAAAATACTGTAGTTGGTTCCTGTTGTTCCTCCAACAAATATTTTAACATTCTCCTCATCCAATCTACTTGAAAAGTTGTGCTTGTAGTTGTGACGTACTCAACTTCTGTTGAAGAAAAGGTCACAATGGGCTATTTCCTTGATGCCGATGACACTATACATGTTCCAAAATGAAATGTGTACCCATAGGTGCTTTTTTCTATCATCTATGATGCCTCCACAATCACTGTCAGTGTATCCAATAAGTCTAAAATCTTCTGACGTAGAATACATAATGAAAAAATATTTTGGTCCATTCACATATCTCACAATTATTTTCCCTTCCTTCCAATGTGATTCTTTTGTAGTTTCCATGAACCTTGAAATCAGGCTCACTCCATACATAATATTAGGCCTTGTTTTTGTCAGATAAATAATACTTCCTACCAATATTTTAAACAGTGTGGGATCCACCTTGGACCCTTTATCTTCCTTACATAACTTCAATCATGTTATGACAGGTGTTGGGGCTGTTTTGGAATTTATCATATTGAATATTTTCAATATTTCATGCGCATACTTAGATTGTGATATAAATATACAAGCTTTGGAGTCGTGAACTTCAATACCCAGAAAATATCTCATAAGCCCCAAATTAGTCATTTCAAACTCATCCTTCATGACTGACTTAAATTATTTTAAGCCAAAATCACCTATAAAAATCAAATCATCTACATATAATAAAACAAAAAACATATTACCTAGTTGATTTTCTTTGATGTACAATATTGGCTCATATTCACTTCTCTGAAATCCATTCTGAGTAAGGTAGGAATATATGCGACTGTACCAAGCTTTGGGAGCTGGTATTAACCCATACAATGCTTTCTTCATTCTATATACTTTGTTCTCTTTTCCTGGAATCTCATAGGCTTTTGGTTGTTCCACATACACTTCTTCTTCTAAATTTCCATTCAAAAATCATGACTTTACATCCATTTGATAAACAATCCATTGGTTCTGCGCAGCAATGGCCAACATAGTTATGACTGTTTCCATGCGCACAACTGGTGCAAATGTTTCCTTGAAATCAATTCCAGGTTGTTGTGTAAAACCTCTTGCAACTAGTCTTTCCTTGTGCTTCTACACATTTCCATCTGCATCTTGCTTGGTTTTATAAATCCACTTGAAACTTATCACATCCTTTTTTTCAGGTACATCTACCAACTTCCATGTCTGATTGTTCTCTATGCATTTAATTTCTTCATCCATGGCTTGAGCCCATACACCATCTTTGACGACTTATTCAAAAGTTAATGGGTCATCTATTTGTGAAAAAAGAGCAAAAAATGAAAAGGAATTTATAGATGTCGTGTAGACTTCTTGTCTTCCTTGGTAACAGACTTCCTAATGTTGGATCTGGATATGTAGAACTACTTGTACTGCTTGCTAGATTTTTTTGCGCTCTGGGTGTAGAGTGTGCACCTGCACATCTCACTGGAGTAGTTTGTGCAGAGATTTGTGTCATAGTTCCAGGTGTGGAAGGAACTACGCACTTACTTATAAATGGTGTTTGAACCACTTCATCCTCTATTTCATCATACCCAATAACATCAATATTTTTTACTTTCCTTACTATGATTTATTCTCCACAAATTGAACATCGCGACTAATTATGAATTTTCTTGCAATGTGATCATACAACTTGTATGATTTTATATCTTCAGAATACCCAACAAATATACATTTCTATCATTTTTTATCTATCTTCTTTCTTAGCTCATCTAGAACATGTGCGTATGTGACACAACCAAAACAAATTAAGTGTGCCACATTATGCTTCATTCCTCTCCAGGCTTCTTGAGGAACTTTGTTTTTCTTGCTCTTTGTTGAACATTTATTCATGATGTATAATGTAGTTTCTACTAAAAAATCCCAATACTCATTTGAAAAATGTTTGGATGCCAACATACTACACGCCATTTCCATGATGGTGTGATTCTTCCTATTTGGGACACCATTCTATTGTGGTGTATACCGCACAGTGAATTTCTTGTAAATTCCATGAACTTTACAAAAGTTCTGAAACTCTCTTGAAATGTATTCACCACCTCTGTCAGTTCTTATAACCTTGATGTAATAACCACTTTTCTTTTCCGAAAGTAATTTAAACTGCCGAAAACAACCCAATGCGTCAGATTTATGTTTTAAGAAATAAATCCATGTTTTTCTTAAGAAATCATCAATGAATGTAATAAAATATGTACCGCCTCCTATAGATGGTGTTTTCATTGGTCCACGGATATCTGAATGTACAATTTCTAGTGGATCTTTTTCTCTATATGGCTTTCCAACTGGAAATGACTCTATTTTTATTTCCAAAGATGCAGCCTTCACATATTATTTCTGTTTTTTCAATCATTGGAAAACCTTTCACCATATCCTTTGTGTGTAGCAGCTTTAGACCTCCAAAGTTTAAATGTCCAAATCTGAAATGCCATAGCCAGGAATCATCCTACACATTAGATTGGAATGCTTCCTAAATATCTCCTCCACTATCTTCTTTTTATTTAAAGTTGCACGCACCAAATTTCCCTTCCTTAGAACTGCACAGACTTACTTCTTCACTTTTTGCTTTGAATTTAGTGTCATACTGTGCATCTTTTGTGTCATAGAAAAATTGTGTTGTTTTTCTCTTCTTGGTTGGTTTCAATGTCAATGGAAACATTTTGTTGCTTGTCATCTGAATTCTTGCAATAATATGATTGCTTGGATATATGTCCATAATCACACAGTGATTATGTTGCATGTATATTCTATATCCTTTCTGTAAAAACTGTCCTATGCTCATCAAATATGTTTTATACCAAAAATATAATATACATTAGGCACAACGTTTTTCTCCCCATGCTTAGTTAAAATGTTAATACTACCTTTTGCTAAGATAATGACTTGGATATATGTTCCAAGTGTAAATTTAGTTTGGACTAACTTATCCAAACTAGAAAACAATTCTAAGTTTCTTGTCATGTGATTATTGCAGCCTGAATCTAGATACCATGTGTCACAAGGACTTTCTTGAGCAACATTGCATTCAAATGGTGAGACTATAGGAATTTATTTAGCGTGCACCATAAACATAGGATTGGCGGGACTATTTGCGTTGTTCGACTGATCTTAACCTTCCTTTTTTTTATTATAATGTCTCTTTCTGCACTCATATGCATAATGTCCATACTTTTTACAATAATGACACTGTATCTTTGATTTATCAAATTTGTGATTACTTGATTGACTGTTATTTTGACTTTGACCTCTTCCACTAGTATTTGCAGGACTCCTATTGTGTCCACCTCTAGAATAAATCCTTCCTCTTCCTCTAGAGTTCTCTCTCCTCTTCCTCTTCCACGACTTATAGATGACTGTATAGAAAATGCATTTTCTAATGACATATTTGACCTATTTAATATGTGTTCATGATTAATAAGGGAAGCTAGGAGTTCATCTAGACTAAATTGACTCAAGTCTTTTCTTTCTTCTAGGGTCACAACAAGAGTATCAAATTTAGGAGGAATATTCCTAAGTACCTTCTCAACAAATCTTCTATCCTCTATGGTTTATCCATGAGAGTTAATTTGATTTATTAGGCCAATCACATGGGTGTAAAATGAATCTATTGAATCTGAGTCCTTCATTGACAGAGTTTCAAAATATCTTCTAAGAATTTGTAATTTTGAAGTCTTGACTTTTTCTATACCTTGATAAGAGGTTTATAGTATGTCTCGGCATGCTTCCTTGGCTTGCTTTGTTGATGCAAATCTTGGGAGTAATCTTTCATGCATGGATTGATGTATGTAAAACATTGCATTTTCATCCTTCTTGCTTTGATCTTTCAAAGAATCCTTCTCAAATTGTGTGAGTGCATTGTACGTTGCATGATCTATCAATTCCACATATCCATTCTCAACTATCTCCCATACATCTTGACCCCTAAATAATTCTTTCATGGTCAAGGACCATAACTCATAATTTTTTCTGCAAAAGTGGGAGGTTGCAGATTTGAAGTAGAAGCCATATTTCCACCTTACAATAGAGTTGTTTCTCTTGAAACTTACTCTGATCAACCTTCTCTGATACTAGATCTCATATCTATACCGTGTACCCAAACTCTGGGCAGTGCGGTTACAAAGACTGCGCAATGAAACTCTTTGTCACTAAACTCTCAGGACTTACTACACAGTTCCCAGACCGCACAAAAGCAGGGATGATTTTAGGGTCTAAATTTCTCTTATGGGCTAATTTTCCATGGTTTTTCCCAAAAAATGATTCGTTATTCTAAAAATTATTCTCCCAAATTCTATAGGAAAAAATTAATTTACCTTAAAAATCGCCAAACTTTTATACAAACTATATAAAATCCTTATAAATTTGAATATTTTTATAAAAATATCGCTAAATTTTATATAGTTGGCATATGAAGGATTAGTAATATTCGCTAAGGTTTCTACATTTTAAAATAAATTTCCATCCTTAAAATTATCCTTGCACAAAATAATGCGCGTTGTGATAATAATACTTAATAAAACAATTTCTTCACACTGTGCTACTCTTTAACACATAAACTCACAAACAGAACAAAACTCAGAAATTCTCATGAATATTTCAACACAAAAAACACATGATATATATGAAGAACTTGGGTTTTGCATGATATTACAAAACACAATACTATGTCAAGCTTCGGCTCTAATGACTTCTGAACAACTTCTGCAAACTTGCAAAACCAAAGCTTGTGCTCTCAGACTCCTCATATCTGATGTTGCTTGCTAACTCTTTGTTTTGTATATCGATTTCCTACAAATGCGGAAATATATAGACTAAGACCAAAAAACTTCATGTAGAAGCAAACTGACTCAAACAATTAAGACGATAATAAATTTCGACTTACCCTCATCTACATAACAAAGCTCGAGAAATATAAAAATCGGCTCATTAAATAAAAAAATTCTAACACTTCTCCTTGTCATGTCTGACATACTAACGTCTCTACTTTATGTGACAAACAGATTTTGCGTAAGCATGAAGCTCGCGATTTGTAATTAATATTTCCAACAATTCTGATGGGAGAAAGAGCTTGCATGTCATTGTTATGCCGCTTCTTTGTATTGTGTTTTCTCATAATTTTACCATATTTTGTCTAGCAATATGGAGCACTAGCCATTCCTTCTATTCCTACGAGACCAAGGTAACCTTGAAGGTTGGTGTTTTTATGTTGTGAAAGGATAGATCCTTGGTTCAAATCCTTCGGAGATTTCTAACTATTTTTTGGTTTGCAGAGTATTGTTTCCAATGAATTCCATGTTGGTAAGGGAGCTAATGAAACTAGTGTGACCATGATAATTATGTCCACAAATCCACTCTAAATATCAACATCCACAATCCTTCCACGTTAGTAGGAATTATTTATTTTCTTCGGCTAAAGTCTAAATATTAACGATTACTCTGCATTTTAGAAATCGTTGTTGTTTCCTAAGGTTATTTTGACTTTGGTAGGGGTTTGAAGGTGGTGAAAATGAGATGATTTATCCTTTGAAGGGTCTTTAAAAGTTCACAACCAAGTGCATAGGGAGGAATATGAATAATGTGTACAAAGGTATCAGACAAGGTCCATGGGGAAAATCGGCTATGGATATTCGAGATCCGAGAAAGAGCATTAGGTTTGGTTTGGAATGTTTAACATGGATTCCAGGGCCTATGATGCAAAGGCTAAGAAGATAAAAAGTAATAAATCCAAGCTTAACTTTGTTTATCACTCGTGTTATGTAAAAATTGATCACTCGTGTTTTGTAAAAATAGATAAATAGATAGTAGCAAGAAAGTATCACCGAAGAAACAAAAGGTCATGTACAAAATATCTTGATTTATTATTAAATGGTTTTAATATAAATAAAAAAAAAAAGGCAAAATCATTGGAAACGTATTTTACTTCCAAGCTCCTACCTTGTTTATTTATGTGCATATCCCTTTCACACATTTCTTGCTAGTGAAAATTTTAGTAGATAAATTTTTTTCATGAGTTAAATTTTCATGTTTTTTTTTTTTAAATATTCGTCCATTTTTATTTTTTTCTAAAATTATTTGCCCAAATTCTATAAGATAACTTTTTTTTTTATTTGTTAATTGATCCTGACTTTTTTGGCATCGGGATTAACCTTTGGCTCGAGAAACCACGACTCATGGGCATCTAAGCCGTCAAAATCACCCGGGGATCGCACCGGGCCTGAGCCACACCAACCCTTAACATGGTTGGATTTTTTGTCCTCGCAGGTTTCGAAACGATGACTTTTCAACACAGAGTGGCTTAACAACACACTCTGTCACCGACTATCCTACACCTCGGGGACATTCTATAAGATAAAATTGATTTACTCTAATAATCGCCAAAATTTTCTAAAAACTATATAAAATCCTTAGATATCATTGTCATTTTAAGAATTATTAAGATTAGTGAAGGTTTCTAAGTATGGATCCTTAAAATTCTCCATATTTCTTACCTTTTATTGTATATTCAAATTTTGAAACCCAAAATTGATAATTCTCTTACCATTTTTGTGATCTAGGTGGATTTGGTAGAACCCATTTAACACTTTTTCAAAAGGTGCTCATCAATGGTTGAAGTTTTGCGGTGGAAAATCATGCTGAGAATTTTCATTTTTTCCTCTACAAGTACATTATTATTTTATTACACCATTGTGAATTTTTTTAGTTTGCATTGTTAAACTGAAAAAGTTAAAATAATTGAACTGGAATTATTTCATTCTATATTCCATGGTAATGCATCAACTTATAATAGGGAGATATCAATCTTATGTGAAAGCTAAAGTGAAACCTTCACGTTCTACATTTCATGGTAGGAGTTCACCCTAGAAGAAGAAATGTATGATGTTATATGGATTCAACAGTGTATTGGGCACTTACAGATGTTGATTTCATTCCATTTCTCAATTGAAGTATTTAGCACCTAGTTCTAAATGATATTGACAATTTATATAATTACATTGGATTATTTTTAATACCTTGTTGAAGAGAGAAGATTCCAACCAGTACTAGTGTTTACTATGAACACTTTTTTGAATGTTTGATGTGTGATTTCATATGGAAAAGTGGTGCTCTCACTCGTCTCCTCCCTCTAGGAAGGTACACCCACACGTAAAAAACAATTCTTCAACAAATTAGTTATATTTTGTTAGATTAGACTAGTTGCACACTTTCACCCTTAAGTTGTGTGCACTTAGTTTATTATTTATTTCAGTTAGGCTATTATCTTATGTAGACCCAATGTAAAAGAAATTTCTTTGGCCAAGTGAATAAACAATCAATATCTTATGAGTTTCCCTTTTTTGTTGTTTTGTCTTCTTTATTATTCGATTTATACATGTATATGTATTATTGTAAAAACCCATTAGGGGTGTTCCTTGAACAATTTTTTTTCTTTAAAGTTGTATACATCTAAGAAAGTCAAATCTTAAATCCTTCAAGAACATTCATATAAGTTAGAAAGTACACTATATAGGGGTCTACAAAGGCCCATAAACAACAGGAAACTATACCATCAACAAGATAACCAACGATGCACAATTAAACACTCAAATACAAAATACCTATAACTTGTAGCTTGCAAAAGTCCAAGGTTAAGCCAATTGCACTCCAACTCTCACAAACAAGTCTCCAACAAAATCCCATGAACCAATTTTCAACAATATCCAATGAACTTGTCTTCAATAAATAGGGGGGAAATCACAATAGGGGTCGATTTTCCACCCAACCAATGAAACCACCTTCATAGGTGTTGTCCCCCTGAGAATAGATCAAACTCAATGTGGTAAGGAAATCACAAATTCATAGTATTCCCAAGAATCCAACCCAACTACTCAAGATTAAATCAAAACAAGCTTACCACAATTCAACCTAGGTGTGGTGGAGAGGCTCTTGGACGTTCAACACCTCTAAATCCATGGGATTATGGTGTTCATGGGTATTACTACCATTGTTAGTTGGTGAACTCAACCACAACAATAGTGTCATATTTCTCTACAAGGATCTTACTACCACCTTTAGCTAGTGATTGCAACCACAACAATAGTGACATCATGCAATTTGGGCCCAAAGGAAAAAAATAAAAGGAGCCAAGAATATTAATATTTAATACCTCCTCGTGTTGAAAGTGCACTCCCAACCCCTTAATCCACACATACATGGTTGGCACTACCACAATTCTACCTAAATTACTATTATCATAACACAAGTGCATAAA
>ML812586.1:82378-100558 GCA_009831015.1 Picea engelmannii
AATATTAATAATAAATACCAAAATGGTGCACATCACTGAGTCCTAGCAAGGTGCAATTTATAAAAAACTAGCCACTGTGTAAAAACATAACCATTACCCATGGAGGATGATACTTGTAAGCATTGGCTAGTAATAATTAGTGAAGAGAAAATCTTCCATAATAAAAAACAACATGTTCCATCATAGACAAATGAAAATATAACATAGTTACCACATGCACCAATGAGTGCTACAATTCTCTCCCTCTCAATAGGGTTATGACATCGAAGCCAATTTGATATTCTGAAACCAATAATGAAAAATTCTATAGTTTCAAGTTCCAAATTGTGCATCATCTTCATCAATCAAATACAACTTCTCATCTTGAATGAGAATCAATTCATCTTCAATTATTATTTGAATATCGTCCCCATCATCTATCGAAATAAGTTATTGATACTATCTAGATCCTTAGTATCCTTAACAATATCAAAACATAATATAGCCATCGATTTATCATGAATATGATTGAATCAGAGTTGTGAAATATCGTGAATAATCCATATCAATTCCAGTCTTTAGAAAATTACTAAGGCTCTTCTTATAACAAGGTAGAGTATCTACTCATGCTTTGAAGTGGTTCCAAGTATCAAAATTCCAAAGGTAAGGATGCTACCATTCTTATTCAACATAGGGCACCATAGAAGAAATGATTTCCCAAATGAAATGATAAGTAATACATAGCATGATGTTGTTGCACTTGATCCTTTTATCATATATCGGTCATCCCTAATCACATGTTAAGTAATCCCCCTTCATGTTCTTGAGTCATCGTAGCATTATCAATGTACCAACAATATTTTAGGATCAGTAATTTGAAATGCCATGTCAATATCTCTAGATGTCATTAGTTTCAATTCATAAATAATGTCAAAATTGATAAAAATTCTCATGATTATAATAATATTTAATTTTTTCCTTTTAATTGAACATGTTCAACTAAAACTATTCAAAAATACAAATTAGAATTTAGTTCGATTGCTTGTGTTGGACACACCGACCACACTGAGAGGGGGGGGGTGAATCAGTGTAGGGATATTTTTCTACTTCTCTTCACAAAAACTCCTTAGTTACCAATCACCATTTACCCATCACTTATTACTGTCATTTATAACCAATTGTATGTGAACATGTATGAACAACAGATAACAACAACATATATCATCAATAATCCATCACCACAAGGAACACAAAGAATACAAGATGTATATAATATACAAAAAAAGAAATATTATGGACTACAATCCTTGGGGTTTATTAGCAACAACTGAAATAGAGTAACAACTCCACAAGAGCACCAGCTTTGCAATGCAAGACTTAGCTTACACAACTCAGTACCAACTAAGAAGAGGATTCAATCTGTTGAAACAGATCTTAAAAATCTTTAATCCTTAAGGCTTAGATTTTTATTTTTTGTGTTTTTCGTGTTTCAGTTTTCTTAAAATAAGAATTTCGTCATTTCCAAATTCGTGACACCTTTTTATCATTTATTTTTGAATAAATACGGGAAAAAGTTTACAAAAATATAAGTTTTCTAACGCTCTTTGAAAAATTATTTAAAACGGGTTGTAATTCAAAATTTGCGATTTTTTAATTTAAACGTGAAAGAAATTGGGATTCGGGGTTTTCTATAAACAAATGTTTGATGCTAATTGAATCACGAAACCCCGATCCCTGATTTCCCAATTTGTTTAAGTCCTAATTAAAAGCACAGATAAATCTAATCTCTTCTAAGAAGGATTAAGGGTTAAAAAATTCCATCGCGATTTCGGGATTTGCGGTTCTATAAGAGCGCGTCTCTTGTCATCATATTTACCGAAATCTCGATTCATAATTTACGGTAAAACTAAACTAATGATGTTTTGGCCCTAATCATGATTATTCAGTTAATTAAGATAAGTTAAATCCTATGTTTAAAAGAAACAGGCCATCGCGATTTCGCGATTTCGGGATTTGCGATTCCGTGAGAGCACGTCTCATGTCATCAGGTTTCCCGAAATCCCGATGTCCGGAATTCCGATTAACGAAATCACGAAAGGGTCAAATCTCGATTAATCAACATGCTAAAAACGTTTAAATTTTAATTAAAACATCGCGATTTCGCGATTTTGGAAATCGGGTTTCTTCGATGGCATATATTTCGACATCAAGAATGATGAAACCCCGAAAAGTCATGTTTTCATTTTTAATCCATAATTAACACTAATAAATCCTCTTTCTAAAATGGGTTTAAAGGTAATATTTCTGTAAGTGTTCATTAATGCTTCATTTTCCGACTAAGCAAGTTTCTTGTTTTATTTGAAAAGATGAGAGCGCCTAAGTACAGATATTAAATGCATATCTCCGAAAAGATCTTCTGCATTAAGAGCTATAATTTCATGACAGATGTACAATTCCCATTATTTTAAGATACATTGAAAATAAACGTTCGAATGTCTGTGTTTTCATTTCAAAGCTGAGCTTAGTCATCCACTCTCTGTGACAGGTTTTCAAGTCAAACATAGATCTATGGCACCTAAAAAAGCACCGAAGAAAAACAAAGAACCACAAGAAGGTGATATTATCTCTGATACCACTCCACACGCCATACACTCCATCAAAGCATGGTCTCAAATCACTGAATTGTTGGAAGATGAGTTAAAGTATGCAGAAACTGATTCAGAAAATCATCTCCGAGACGTTGCTGAGTCTGAGCTTCACAAGATTGTTGCGCGTCCGAGGCTGGTGGCATATACTGATATGATTAGCTGGGCTCTGGATAAGGTAGATATCCCAACAAGAAGCATTCAGAATGAGCAAGGAGCTATCATCGACTCATTCAGGCCTGAGCACATTCAAGTAATGTATAAACTCTCGTCGAATTATAAACATACCTTTAATGCTGAATTTTTAGCTGAATTTCAGAGAAATGAATGTATCGAGGCAGACCAGACATATCCCGACATAATTAAAGGTTGGGCGAGGTCTGAAGCAAATTTTAGGGCTGATTCTCATGGGATTTATGCCACAGCTTCTTTAAACAAATATATGGTTTATGTAGCCATGATGTTATGAAGACTTTTCGGGAGAAAAGATCCCTGTCACTTTCATGCAGACTGGGTACCCTTCTTAGAGGAAGTTTCAGAAGGACGTAGTTTTAACTGGCATAAAATTTTGTCAGATAACTTAACGCAAGAAATTTTAAACTACAAAGCAGCCAAGTCAAAGCGCCAACCAGTGTCTTTTTATATGTCTGCATATATTATGGATGTGATTTGTTTTATGACTCCCTTTCCATTAATGAATTGGAGTGGAGTGTTTCCTGCCCAGAGCCTGTTCATAAATACCACTCAACCCTCTGGGAAGAAAATTCTAAAGAAGTTTTTTATGATTTTTGTCATTTTGTCATTATCCCTATGCACAAATTATTTTTTGGATGCGAACCCCCTCGTATTTTTGATGCATTCATAGAAAGTCTTAAATCTATTGCTGACTGGTTTATTGAGGAAATTTTTTCCTATGTTAGGTTTTATGGCTGTTCCATTCCTCCTCACGCACTCCCGAAATTCTTACCAGACAGATTGATATGCAAAGGAGTAGCTCATCAGTTAGCCAAGGGTGGTATTGGGTTGGAATTAAAAGCACTTCAGAAAAAAGCATGGCCATCTTTCCTTGTTCATGTCGGGAAATTTACTGTATCAAATTTAGGCCATTCTAAGGTAGAGGCCGAGTCATTGGAAGAAGTGAAGTTAGTAAACATTGATCACAGAAAACATGACCCCTACCAAATAATAAGTAGGCATTACAAACACTGTAATTTAAAGGCATATGAACATGCAGTTTCTGTTTATGATGATATTTTTAAATATGTTAAGTCTTATGCAAAAGTGCTGAATAGAGTTCAGGCCTTGCCACCGGACTCACAAGCTGGTTTTGCATCTTTTCAAATTCATAGGCGAAGCTGTCTGCCTAAGATTTTACAGGGTGAAATTTCGACCCCATTGCCAGAACAGGAAGAAACCCCTCCAGGGTTTGAAACTGATACTCAGGGTAAATCAAATGACAAAGGTAAGTTGAAGGATATTGAGATACCTTCCCAAGACACGGAAGGTTCTCAAACAAAATAATTGGGAATGGATAAGGGAAAAGAACGAGAAACAATTCCAGAAATATTGAAGAATGTTCCAGAAAAAATAGGAGGAACAACTTCAACTGAACTTGGTAGTTCGATTACTTTTTTAAATCTATTACAGTCAACTATCGGAACCCCCCATGAAGGATTTCTATATGTCAGTGATCTAGAGACGATTTCAAGAGATGAAATTCCCTCATCAGATTACTTTTTCAGCAAAAAGCGAAGAGTTGTCTTGAAACAACAAATTCATCCTAGAGGAGAATGATCGATTAAGAAGCATAGAGTTATCATAGATGGAAAGAAACTCAAGGATGGAGAGTTCGCTACAGAATTAGCAGGAACAATAGGTGCTATAGCATCAGCTAATATATATTCTTTGGGAAATTTAACAACTATGCTTGAACAGAAGGATCAAGAAATAATCCAGTTGCAAGACAGACTGAAGGAAAATGAAAGAAATATTGGTTGGAGAATACAGAAGGGTCTAGAACAAGCTAGACTTAAGGATATGCAAGAAATCCAAAAATTGAATAAAGACTTGGATGAGGAAAAACACTTAATACAGGTCACTCAAGAACAGATTCAAAAGCTAGGAGAAGAAAATAAAAATTTGCAAGACAAGATTATTTCTATTGCTAACCAGGTAGTTGAAATTAAAAATTTCAGAACACAGGCATCGGAGATATATGTAAGTATAGAGGAGGAACAACAGAAGGTATTCTCGCATCTGGAAGTAATCCAGAATTATTTTCAGGAATCAAATAAATCTTTGGAGAATGTGTTCCAGAAAGAAAGGGAAGTAAAAGCAGCTAGGACAACTTTTCAGAAAGCAGTGGCTTCCTCATCAAAGGAAGAAATTGTAAAGACTTAGAAATTATCTATTTCTGAACAGGTCAAAGGAGATATAATGATTAAAGTGTGGCAAAAAAAATTGGTTGAATATAAATGAATCACAAGAGAAGTTAATGAGGATTGCCAAGGAATCTTTAATCTCTTTGAAAGAGATTCGTTGAATATTGGAACAGAGGGTTGTTCTGGATTGTTAGGTGAAATCAATATTGCCAAGCACCAACTGAAGTTTAGAGAAGATCTAGAGGGAAATAAAACAAATATTTCAAACATAAAATTAATCAACATCACAGAGATCAACAAGTGGATGGTGACTTCAAGTTTAAGGTTAAAAACTATTAAATTCCCAAAAAGAATGATAGAAAGTCAGTTGCCCGAATTACAGAGAAGATTTTTCTCATTTGAAGCAAACGAGATACCCGAGGCTCCCAGGATCTTAGTAAAAATTTTGGGAAAATGTGTTCAGTGTGTTGAAGCAGAGAAAGGAAGTTTGTCAATGCAAGCTTAAAAACTTTTTTAAATGTTTTTATTATTAGAAATTTAAGAGAAATTGTAAACGGTTGACATTATTTTATGTAACCGAAATTTTAGGAAGTTGGTTAGTCACCAACGAGAAGCTTTGATGAAATGTATAAATATAGTTTCGAAAGGCTGAGAAAAGGATTCAGAAATTTTGGAGAGAGCCATTTTTGTAATATCAGTTTTGAAATACATTAGAATATAGATCACGAGTGAGATTCTAGATCCTGCAACTTTGTAACTATGTGTCTTCTCCCTATTTAGTATACTTCGTTGAATTTTTCCTTTAATGTTTCCTCTAACAAGTAAATCAGTTTGAAGTTATATACATAGTTGTTTATTATTTCAGATTGGTTTGGATGTTAAATGGTTTACAGTCTTTCCTCTGAAATTCCTTTAGTAATTTTAAGACCTGTAAAACTTTTGTTCCTTAATACTTAACTCTGTTAGAAACCTCGTTTCTTATTTCATCATTGTTTATTGAAATATAAGATTCTTTCTTGATTAAATCCTTATATTTCTCTGTAGTATTTATTTCTTGTTTATAATTTTTGAAATTGTTACAAAATCAGGAAACGGCCTTGAATGTGTTCACATTACTGTTTTAGATTTTAAAATTGTTTTCATTGATATCATCTCTGAAAATATGAAGTAACAAACCAATTAAAATCCCTTTATAAACTATGAAACTTTATTCATCCATGACTGTCCCTAGAAGTAGACAACCCAACGTAGAACCCGACCTTCAGGATCAAACCAGCATTGCCTTAAATTTATTCAATACTATTTTACAAACAACAACTAACCAGGTTGAGTTAGAAAGATCATGGGTTGCTATTGAGCGAGACATTAGCATCCAAGAAGAACAAGAAGCAAGAAAGAGACATTTGAGAAACTGAATCTGTTCTGATCTCTCTTTGATTCTTTATCCTCAAATCATTTCTTTAAATCATTTACAGATGCCTTGACGGTATGTTTTATATCCTTAAAACATAAACTCAGGAACAACATCTTTTTGGCGCCGTTGTCGGGGAATGAATAAATGAATATTTTCCATGGGAATAACGACATTGACATTTTCTGTTGTTGATAGTGAACAAGAACAAAAAACCTTCTAAGGCTATTATTTTTCACTTGGCAACTCCACAATAATTAAACTGGCTAGTAGCCGAAAGAACACTAGAAAAAACCCGGATAGCAAACACACATCGTCAGTCTCCGATCCGAAAACAATTTTAAAATCTAGAAAATTACTTAAACAAATCTTTTTGTCCACATATACTATAGATCAACCTAACTTTACACAATCACACTCATCGAAAACTCTTGAAAGATCACTTTCACTTCCCCCCTCATTTGATACTTTCTCATTTCCTGAAGTTTCTTCTCCAGATTTTCGATAATCTTCTCCTCACATTGTCCAAACTTCAGTCACAAATCTAAACATGGCTGCACAAGGAGGTGCTGGAGCTGGAGGTGGTGCCCCTGGAGGTGGCCAAGTACCGCTTCCTAAGATTTTTGCTAAAGTGGTTGCTCGATATGCTCCCCTTGTTCTGCCTATTCCTCTTCATGATCTCCCCGAGAATTATATGAAAAGTCTTCCGAAATTTACAGGGGAAGGTGATTTGACTGCCCAAGAACATATAAATTTTTTTGATCAATTTGCTGATATACTCAGAATAGAACATGAAGATGTTTATTCCAGACTCCTGGTTCAAACTTTTGAGGGACAGGTGAGGACCTAGTTCCGATCCTTAGCAGCTGGATATTTAAGATCCTATGAATAACTTGAAAGTGAATTTATTAGAAAATGGGGAGAAAGGAAAGATCACCTCTACTACTTAATAGAATTCGGAGCCCTTAGAAAGAAAAAATCTGAGTCGGTTCTAGAATTTACATAGAGGTTCAATAAATTGTACAATAAAATTCCAGTTGAGGTTAAACCTTCACAACCTGCAGCTAAGGTGACTTTTGCTGGCACTTTTGACCCCAACTTTGCCTTATTATTAAGAGAGAGAAGATCAATAGATCTTACAAAAATGCAGGATGATGGACTCGAGATTGAATCAAATATGATGGCATCGGGAAAACTTAAAGCAAATACTGAAACTGGAAACAAATAAAATAAAAAATTTAAAGAGCAAGGTGGACCTTCAGGCTGAGGAAAATCCTCAGGAGATAGAATAGAAGAGATGGCTAGGGTCATTCAAGATCTTTCAAACAAGATCTCGAAAATGGAACTAGAGAAATTGAAAAGAGATAATTTCCACAGAAAATATTTTCGGAGAAATCCTGAACCTCAGGGACCACAAAAAATAATTAAAAATGAAGATCAAAAAATTCAAACACCTTTTAAAAGTGAAAACTACATCGGAGAGGAAGATTTAGGATATTTTGAAGAAAGTGATGAAGATATCAGTAACCTTGGCGATGATAATAAATCCCCTTATTTATCAAGACAAGATTACGAAGCATCTTTAAGTAAAGAAAGTACTTCGAAAGAATAGGTTAGCAGTAATATGAATGATGATTTCACATATCAAAATGTTGCAGATGATATTATTGTTGAATTATAGGGGAAATATAATTTGAGACCAAGAAATAAAAATCTCCCAAATGTTTTGACAAAAAAGAGTTTGCCAAGAAACGAGACCGATGAGGTAACTCCAAAAGTTGCAGATAATAGTCTGCAAAAAGAAACACAATTGATACAAAACCTGTACAATTAGAACCAGTAGAAACACCCCCTGTGAAGACACAAGCTCCTATAAAGGAAAACATTGTTGCATCTCAGTGTAAAGCTGAGAAGAAAGGTATGGAAGCCCCAAACATCGAAAATGACAAGGCTCTAGGAAACTTTAATTTGGAAAACAAAATAAATAAAATCAAAATTCCTATTCCCCTTGTTGAGTTAGCTAAAAATCCTATATACAGAAAAGAAATCGCCAAAATGATTAATTTTTCCGAAGATGAAAGCCAGGCCGACGCTATTAACTTAGAGGATGACAAACCTATCTTAGTCTTCGGTCCACACGTTGAAGGTGCAACAGACACCGTGGCTCCTTTTTATTTTACATTAACTATGTTTGATCACCTTCTCCATAACTGTATGTTGGATTCTGGAGCTTCCCACAATGTTATGCGAAAGACAATAATGGAAAATCTTGGTCTTGAAATCACAAGACCCTATGGTGATTTATATTCTTTCGATTCGAGGAAAGCAAAATGCATAGGTATGATTAAAGACCTAGTGGTAGGTTTAGCTTAGATACCTGCTAAAAGTATCCTTATGGATGTAGTAGTCACTGACATTCCCCCAAAGTATGGTATGTTATTATCTAGATCATGGGGCGCTAAGCTTGGAGGATCTCTCCAGCTAGATATGACATATGCTACAATCCGAGTTTTCAGAGGCCAATTCACTTGTCTTTACAGGGAGACTAGGTTAGCATTTACTGTAGGTGACCTGAATAACCCCAACAATCACCCAGTTTATATTTCCGACCATGATTTAGGAAATTGTATATTATCCTCTACCTAAAATTGACCATGTTCTTGAAAAAGTAGTAGGGGCTAATAGAATGTCAATGATTGATGGATTTTCGGGTTATAATCAGATTGTTGTAAGTGATCTTGACAAAGAAAAAACCGCATTTACTACTCCTTGGGGCACGTTTATGTACGATAAAATGTCGTTTGGACTAATGAATGCAGGAGCTACTTTTCAATGTGCAATGGATATTGCTTTCGTCGGTGAATGGGACAAGTTTGTAGTCATCTATTTGGATGATCTTACTGTTTTTTCAAAATCGGATGAAGACCACATGATTCATCTCAAACAAACATTTGAAAAATGCCGCAGGTTTGGTCTATCCTTAAATCCTAAAAAGTCTCATTTCGCTATGAAGGAAGGCAAGTTGTTGGGTCATATCGTATCCTGAGATGGAATCAGGATTGATCCTAAAAGAGTAGAGGCTATAGATACAATAGCTATTCCTAGGTATGTTAAAGAAATTCAATCATTTTTAGGAAAAATAAATTTCTTGAGAAGATTTATTCCTAACTTCGCTGAAATTGTTAAATTGATTACAGATATGCTCAGAAAAAACAATGAAGTAAAGTGGACAGCAGAAGCTAAGGCATCCTTTTCCCATATTAAGAAATTTATAAGTGAGGCACCAGTACTAGCGAGCCCAGATTATCTTAAATATTTTCTTATTTTTTCATTTGCCTCTGAACACAYGCTTGTTGTCGTACTCCTTCAGAAGAATGAAGAAGGTTTCGAACAACCGATAGCTTTATTTAGTAAAAGCCTCCGTGATGTTGAACTCAAATACAATATAATGGAAAAGCAAGCGCATGTGATGGTAAAGGCATTGAAAGCCTTCAGAACTTATGTTTTACATTCTAAAGTGATTGCATATGTACCCACTAGTGTTGTAAAATATATCTTAGTTCAAGCAGACAATGATGGTAAAAGAGGAAGATGGCTTGAAAAAATTCAAGAGTTCGACTTGGAGGTTAAACCGACCAAATTGGTAAAAGGATAGGGTTTAGCTAAAATTTTAGCTGAATCCAATTTTAGGGCTCTTGGGATAAACAGTGCTCAGGAGGAAGAAGAATGGATAGATGTGAATGAACTTGATGAACAAATAGTCGAAAACAGGATCGAGGAGAAATTCACGTCATTGAATTGGTACAAGAACATAGTAACATACTTATTAACTTTGAATTGTCCAGATGACTTGTCTCCATCCAAAGCTAGAACGCTGAAGCTGCATGGAGTTAAATACTGTATTTCCGAGAACTGATTATACTAGAAAGACCCACTTGGTTTCCTCTTAGTCTGTTTGGTCAAATCAGAAACAGAGGAAGTTATAAGTCAATTTCATGAAGGAATCTGTGGAGGGAACCATGCTTGGAGAGCTATGACATATAAAATCTCGAGGGCTGGTTATTATTGGCCTAAACTTTTCTCAGATGTCAATGCTAAGGTACGAGCTTGCAGCCCTTGCCAATTTTTTACAGGGAAACATAAGCTACCAGTGATGCCATTAGTCCCAGTCAAGACAGAAGATCCTTTTTAGCAATGGGAACTTGACTTCATAGGTGAGATAAATCCTCATTCAAGTGCCCAACATAGATGGATTCTGACTGCTACAGACTATTTCACCAAATTGGTGGAAGCTATCCCAACAAGGAAGGCCACAGATTCAGTAGTTATAGACTTTTTAGAAGAGAATATCTTGTCTAGATTCGGCTATCCTAGAAAGATAGTCACAAACAATGCGCAATCTTTTAAGTCTATGGCAATGGTCAGTTTTTTCCAGAAATATAATATTGTCTTGGGTCATTCCATAGCATACTACCCGCGGGGAAATGGTTTGGTAGAATCTTCTAACAAGAGCTTGATCAGTATAATAAAAAAAGTATTAAATTAAAATAAAAAATCTTGGCACTTACATTTAAAATATGCTCTATGGGAAAATCAAATAGGCACAAAAAAGTCTATCGGTACTTCTCCCTTTCAAATGGTATATGGAACAGATGTAGTGTTGCCCATAAATTTAGCACTTCCTGTGATGAAACTATGGCAAGACGAGAAGGAAGAACCAAATCCTCTCACAAGAAGGATAAATTAGTTGATTGAAGTTCAACAGCATAGGGATGTAGTGGATGAAAAGTTGCAGAAGTACCAAGATGATATGAAGATATTATTTGATCGTAAAGCCAAGGACATGAACTTTCTCCCGGGGCATATGATTTTGAGGTGGGATGCTCGAAAAGAGGATTCAGGAAAAAATGGTAAATTCGATCATATTTGGTATGGACCATTTAAGGTAGCATCTTCTGAAGGAAAAAATTCATTTCTGCTTGAAAATTTGGATGGTAAGATCTTGAACACCCCTGTTAATGGGCGTTTTTTAAAGCATTATATGGAGTAATTAATTTATAGAAATTTTCATTGTATATACCGTTTTGTTTTTCATTTTTAGAAAACACATTCTCATTTTGTAAATAAATTAAAATAAAATAAAAATTAGTTAAGTTTTTATACTTTGTAAAAAAAATAAAAAATAAAAAAATAAAAATAAAAATAAAAATAAGAATAAAAGTTCCAAAGAGTTATTTTTCGAAAGCATAACCTAGGTTATCTGGCTTATACACTGTTGAAAATCTCCTTTTATACCGTCGATACTATCTTACACGTTTTTGGACTTTCTTATCAGAGTAGGAGAGATTATGTATTAATCTGGAAAATCAATAAACAATTAAATTCAGTAAGGTCAGTTTTCATAGTTCTTATTCTCTGACTAAAGGAGGTTGTGTTTGAGTTGGTTTTGACTATATTAAGTTTCTTAACAGTTTGTCTGAGGATTTAATCTTGCTCAAAAGAAAACCTTGAAATTAATCTTTCCCTTTTTTTTCTCTACAGACCGAGGGGTTTTGAAAGTTGAGAAAAATTGGTCTAGAATAATCAAAACAAGTTGAAAAACCTCTATTATAAATTTTAACACAGATAACCACCCTTGATATTTTTAAGTATCACTGATTGCCCCCGCTTTGAATGCACAAGATAACTACAAGACAGATGGTGAAAGGAAATTCATATTTGATTGCCCCCATCTAGTCCCACAGACGATGAAAGGAAATTCATTTAAATGATTGCCCTCGTCTAAGAATAAAAGAAACAGGTAACTTCACCGGGGTACTGAATAGGCATGCTGGCAGTGAAGCAATATCTAAGCATAAAAAACACTCGAAGCGGTGAAAGGAAATTCGGTAAAAAGGGACAGATAACTTCACCGGGGTATTGAACAGGCCCACTGGCAGTGAAGCAATATCTGAAGTATCTGTAAGGTTGTTATACTTATCTATAACTCTATTCTAGTTATCATTTTTTCAAAGCTAGATATTCATCTTAAGTCAAAATAGAGCTCCCCAATTAAAAATTATAAATTTTTATTCGATTGATGCAAGCAGAAATTTACAAATCTGTTAAGTTTCCTAAGATTGTTCTAATCATTTTAATACTAACTTAAATTTAGAATGGGAAGGAGAATATTATGAAGAAGATTGCAACTGAGTTTGAAGCAAATAAGAAGTTTTGAAAAGATTTTCTAAGGTTTTATAAAATCTATCTTTTTCCTCTCCTTTAGCAGTTTATCATTGATAAACCCTTGACACCATTTACCCAATGAAGGCACTGAGTCTACATGTTCTCCTCATCCCACAGGGAGACGAGGTCCCCAGTTGGAGCCTATGTTGAAACAGATCTTAAAAATCTTTAATCCTTAAGGCATAGATTTTTATTTTTTGTGTTTTTCGTATTTCGGTTTTCTTAAAATAAGAATTTCGTCATTTCCAAATTCGCGACGCCTTTTTATCATTTATTTTTAAATAAATACGGGAAAAAGTTTACAAAAATATAAGTTTTCCAACGCTCTTTGAAAAATTATTTAAAACGAGCTGTAATTCAAAATTTGCGATTTTTTGATTTAAACGTGAAAGAAATTGGGATTCGGGGTTTTCTATAAACAAATGTTCGATGCTAATTGAATCACGAAACCCCGATCCCCGATTTCCTGATTCATTTAAGTCCTAATTAAAAGCACAGATAAATCTAATCTCTTCTAAGAAAGATTAAGGGTTAAAAAATTCCATCGCGATTTCGGGATTCACGGTTCTATAAGAGCGCATCTCTTGTCATCATATTTCACAAAATCTCGATTTCCAAAATCCCGATTCATAATTTACGGTAAAACTAAACTAATGATGTTTTGGCCCTAATCATGATTATTCAGTTAATTAAGATAAGTTAAATCCTATGTTTAAAAGAAACAGGCCATCGTGATTTCGCGATTTCGGGATTCACGATTCCGTGAGAGCACGTCTCATGTCATCAGGTTTCCCGAAATCTCGATGTCTAGAATTCTGATTAACGAAATCACGAAAGGGTCGAATCTCGATTAATCAACATGCTAAAAATGTTTAAATTTTAATTAAAACATCGCGATTTCGCGATTTCACGATTTTGGCAATCGGGTTTCTTCGATGGCATATCTTTCGACATCAAGAATGATGAAACCCCGAAAAGTCATGTTTTCATTTTTAATCCACAATTAACACTAATAAATCCTCTTTCTAAAATGGGTTTAAAGGTAATCTTTTTGTAAGTTTTCATTAATGCTTCGTTTTTTGATTAATCAAGTTTCTTGTTTTATTTGAAAAGACGAGAGCGCCTAAGTACGGATATTAAATGCATATCTCCGAAAATATCTTCTGGATTAAGAGCTATAATTTCGTGAGAGATGTACAATTCCCATTATTTTAATATACATTCAAAATAAACGTTCGAACGTCTGTGTTTTCATTTCAAAGCTGAGCTTAGTCATCCACTCTCTATGATAGGTTTTCAAGTCAAACGTAGAGCTATGGCACCTAAAAAAGCACCGAAGAAAAACGAAGAACCACAAGAAGGTGATATTATCTCTGATACCACTCCACACACCATACACTCCATCAAATCATGGTCTCAAATCACTGAATTGTTGGAAGATGAGTTAAAGTATGCAAACCTTGATTCAGAAAATCATCTCCGAGACATTGCTGAGTCTGAGCTTCACAAGGTTGTTGCGCGTCCGAGGATGGTGGCATATACTGATATGATCGGATGGGATCTCGATAAGGTAGATATCTCAAAAATAAGCATTTAGAACGAGAAAGGAGCTATCATTGGCTCATTCAGGTCTGAGCACATTCAAGTAATGTATAAACTCTCGCCGAATTATAAACATACCTTTAATGCTAAATTTTTAGCCAAATTTCAGAGAAAGGAATGTATTGAGGCAGACCAGACATATCCCAACATAATTAAAGGTTGGGCGAGGTCTAAAGCAAAGTTTAGGGCTGATTCTCATGGGATTTATGCCACAACTTCTTTAAACGAATATATGGTTTATGTAGCCATGATGTTATGCAGAATTTTCGGGAGAAAAGATTCCTGTCACTTTCATGCAGACTGGGTACCCTTCTTAGAGGAAGTTTCAGAAGGACGTAGTTTTAACTGGCATAAAATTTTGTCAGATAACTTAACACAAGAAATTTTAAATTACAAAGAAGCCAAGTCAAAGCGCCAACCAGTGTCTTTCTGTATGTCTGCCTATATTATGGATGCGATTTGTTTTATGACTCCCTTTCCATTAATGAATTGGAGTTGGAGTGTTTCCTACCCAGAGCCTGCTCATAAATACCACTCAGCCCTCTGGAAAGGAAATGCTAAAGAAGTTTTTTATGATGTTTTTCATTTTGTCATTATCCCTATGCACAAATTATTTTTTGGATGCGAACGCCCTCGTATTTCCGATGCAGTCATAGAAAGTCTTAAATCTGTTGCTGACTAGTTTATTGAGGAAAAGTTTTCCTATGTTAGGGTTTATGGCTGTTCCATTCCTCCTCACGCACTCTCGAAGTTCTTACCAGACAAATTGATATGCAAAGAAGTAGCTCATCAGTTAGCCAAGGGTGGTATTGGGTTGGAATTAAAAGCACTTCAGAAAAAAGCATGGCCATCTTTCCCTATTCATGTAGGGAAATTTACTTTATCAAATTTAGGCCATTCTAAGGTAGAGGCCGAGTCATTGGAAGAAGTGAAGTTAGTAAACATTGAGCACAGAAAACATGACCCCTACCAAATAATAAGTAGGCATTACATACACTGTAATTTAAAGGCATATGAACATGAAGTTTCTGTTTATGATGATATTTTTAAAGATGTTAAGTCTTGTTAAGAAGTGTTGAATAGAGTCCAGGCCTTGCCACTGGACTCACAAGCTGGTTTTTCATCTTTTCAAAGTCATAGGTGAAGCTGTCTGCCTAAGATTTTACAGGGTGAAGTTTCGACCCCATTGCCAGAACAGGAAGAAACCCCTCCAGGGTTTGAAACTGATACTCAAGGTAAATCAAATGACAAAGGTAAGTTGAAGGATATTGAGATACCTTCCCAAGACGTGGAAGGTTCTCAAACAAAAGAATCGGGAATGGATAAGGGAAAAGAACCAGAAACAATTCCAAAAATCTTGAAGAATGTTCCAGAAAAAATAGGAGGAACAACTTCAACTGAACTTGGTAGCCTGATTACTTATTTAACTCCATTACAGTCGACTTTCAGAACCCCCCATGAAGGAGTTCTATATGTCAGTGATCTAGAGCCGATTTCAAGAGATGAAATCCCCTCATGAGATTACTTTTTCAGCAAAAAGCGAAGAGCTGTCTTGAAACAGGAAATTCATCCTAGAGGAGAAGGATCGATTAAGAAGAATAGAGTTATCATAGATGGAAAGAAGCTCAAGGATGGATAGTTCACTACAGAATTAGCAGGAACAATGGGTGCTATAGCATCAGCTAATATATATTCTGTGGGAAATTTAACAACTATGATTGAACAGAAGGATCAAGAAATAATCCAGTTGCAAGACAGACTGAAGGAAAATGAAAGAAATATTGGTTGGGGAATACAGACGGGTCTAGAACAATCTAGACTTAAGGATATGAAAGAAATCCAAAAATTGAATAAAGACTTGGATGAGGCAAAACACTTAATACATGTCACTCAAGAACAGGTTCGAAAGCTGGGAGAAGAAAATAAAAATTTGCAAGACAAGATTATTTCTATTGCTAACCAGGTAGTTGAAATTGAAAATTTCAGAACACAGGCATCAAAGATATTTGTAAGTATAGAGGAGGAACAACATAAGGTATTCTCGAATCTGGAAGTAATCCAGAATTATTTTTAGGAATCAAATAAATATTTGGAGAATGTGTTCGAGAAAGAAAGGGAAGCGAAAGAAACTAGGACAACTTTTCAGAAAGCAGTGGCTTCCTCATCAAAGGAAGAAATTGGAAAGACTCAGAAATTATCTATTTCTGAACAGGTCGAAGGAGATATAATGATTAAAGTGTGGGAAGCAAAATTGGCTAAATATAAATGAATCACAAGAGAAATTAATGAGTATTTCCAAGGAATCTTCAATCTCTTTGAAAGAGATTCGTTGAATATCGGAACAGAGGGTTGTTCTGGATTTTTAGGTGAAATCAATATTACCAAGCACCAATTGAAGTTTAGAGAAGAGCTAGAGGGAAAGAAAACAGAGATTTCAAACATCAAATTAATCAACATCACAGAGATCGACAAGTGGATGGTGACTTCAAGTTTAAGGTTGAAAACTGTTAAATTCACAAAAAGAATGATAGAAAGTCGGTTTCCCAAATTATAGAGAATATTTTTCTCATTCGAAGCAAACGAGATACTCGAGGCTCCCGAGATCTTAGTAAACGTTTTGGGAAAATGTGTTCAGTGCATTGAAGCAGAGAAAGGAAGTTCGTCAATGCAAGCTTAAAACCTTTTTTAAATGTTTTTATTATTAGAAATTTAAGAGAAATTGTAAACGGTTGACATTATTTTATGTAACCGAAATTTTAGGAAGTTGGTTAGTCACCAACGAGAAGCTTTGATGAAATGTATAAATATAGTTTCGAAAGGCTGAGAAAAGGCTTCAGAAATTTTGGAGAGAGCCATTTTTGTAATATCAGTTTTGAAATACATTGGAATATAGATCACAAACGAGATTTTGGATCCTACAACTTTGTAACTATGTGTCTTCTACTTGTTTAATATACTTCATTGAATTTTTCCTTTAATGTTTCCTCTAACAAGTAAATCAGTTTGAAGTTATATACATAGTTGTTTATTATTTCATATTGGTTTGGATGTTAAATGGTTTACAGTATTTCCTCTGAAATTGCTTTAGTAATTTTAAGACCTGTAAAACTTTTGTTCCTTAATACTTAACTCTGTTAGAAACCTCGTTTCTTCTTTCATCATTGTTTATTGAAATATAAGATTCCTTCTTGATTAAAGCCTTATATTTCTCTGTAGTATTTATTTGTTGTTTATAATTTTCGAAATTGTTACAAAATCAGGAAATGGCCTTGAATGTGTTCACATTATTTTCATTGATCTCATCTCTGAAAATCTGAAGTAAAAAACCAATTAAAATCCCTTTATAAACTATTAAACTTTATTCATCCATGACTGTCCCTAGCAGAAGACAACCCAACATAGAACCCGACCTTCAGGATCAAACCAGCATTGCCTTAAATTTATTCAATACTATTTTACAAACAACAACTAACCGGGTTGAGTTAGAAAGATGATGGGTTGCTATTGAGTGAGACATTAGCATCCAAGAAGAACAAGAAGCAAGACAGAGAAAGTTGAGAAACTGAATCTGTTCTGATCGCTCTTTGATTCTTTATTCACAAATCATTTCTTTAAATCATTTATGGATGTCTTGACGATATGTTTTATAGCCTTAAAACATAAACTCAGGAACAAGACAATCCTCAACAGATACCAATATGTCAACAGGTATGCGACCTGTTAGTAGTGCAGCACGCATATGTACACGCCCTACCAGTAGTACATCCCGCATATGTATGCGGCCTATCTGTATTGCAACCTGCATATTCCTTCTGAACAATTAGGGTTTTCTCTCCTTTAAAAATTCAGATCCTCTACAGCCTTCATTCACATCCACTTCTTCCTTTCATTGTCCAATCTGTACCATAACCAATCAAAACACATATATTCTCTCCAA
>ML812587.1:0-16240 GCA_009831015.1 Picea engelmannii
ACATGGGTTTCAATGGAAACCTTCATGAGAATTTGAAATTTCACCACTGGGGATAAAGGCTTAGTGATCCACTTGTCTATTTACTTTTTTTACTCTTTACACCACCTCCTCTTATAAATACCAAGGAGAAGCTTGGAAGGTGAAAGGGATGCCCAGGGATTTCAAAACTTGGCCAATTTGGATTCAGGCTCAATTATGCAAGGCCAACCCATCAAGGATAGGTTGTTGGCTCTACATACAGAGTTTTTTTTTATCCCCTTGAATATTAAATCCAAAAGCCATACATAAAGTAATAATATATTCATGGTCGTCTCCCACAAGCTTTGGTCCTCTAGAATTGTTAGAGAATAATAATCAACAAGGTGTCCACAAATAAGTTTCCCAACTCTAGGCTTGGGGAAATGGATTCGCCTAGTTCGATCCATATTGACTGTCATGTATAGAAGGTAGCCAAGGGCTTCAACAACCAAGACATATAAGACAAGGGCTATGAAAAATCCTTGCCAAATTGACTAAAACATCCTAACTTCTTTTAGATTTTCATTTTCTAATTGAAATATAGGATAAGGCATTCACAAGGAGGGTTTCAACACTACTAATAAAGGTGGGACCAAAGCCCAAATATTTGGACATATATACAGTGAAATCCCATTCCACATGGTAATAGGATTTCTTGAAATAATTTTTATAAACATGGCATTGAGGTTAAAAGATTGGGCTCATTTCGTGCCATCCCATACAATAATAACATTATCCAAAATGTTGTGCCCATGAATAATCCCTATCTACTCAAGGCAGATGATCTTTGGAAAAATATGATTAATACTAATTCAAGGTCCTTGGTCAAGATTTTATAGGACGTGCTAAGAAAATTGATGGGTCTCTAGCTAGTGAACAACTCTAAGTCTCCCACTTTAGGAATGAACTTAATGAGGCCCTAATTGATTATAGCTCTTAGAGATTGTGTTTTTATAATTTTTTTATAAACTTAGATAAGTTATAGGCCAATAAATTCCCATGTGGCCATATAGACCTCACAAGGGAACGCATCAAGTCTAGGGACCTTATCATCAAACATTTCATGGAGGGTAGTTTAATGTTCATCAACATATAGTTCTTGCTCAAACATGATGACCTTTATTTGTCAAAACCATGCACAAGACTATGTCAAGAAACTTATGGGTGAATTCCTCTTTCTTTTGTGAATCTTTATGTTTGGAACACCGTCCCGTTGCTCCATAAACATCCTCTCAATGTATTCTTGATTGGTGGTACACTACTTAATATATTTTAGAGTAGAAATATTCATTCTAGCCTATTTGTTGGCCAAGGCCTTGCAAAAGGCCTTGGTTGGCTTATCAACTATTTTTAGCCAATTTATTCATGCTTATAGTTGAACATCTTTAGATTTGTGATCTTCATCCTTGAATAGGGGTAGATTAAGTAACTTCATTGCACTATTTGTTTCTCCTCATCATAGGGGGCCATTATAGGCCTTATGTAACTTCCTCCAACCCATCACAAACTACTTTGTTGTGGTTGAGACAAATTCTCACATTTTTCCTACCATACACCCTTAGAAAAGTTATAGTTTTGGAGATGTCATCTACCTACCAAAATATCCATCCATATTCCCCATGCAACTGGGGGATCAAGTTCCACATTGTTCATATGTAGGCTATTCAACATGCGATTTAAAGATGAGAAAAGTTCATTATACATGTAGTCCTTAGAATTAACACATTTTTTGAGCTCCTAAGGATGCTGAGAATGAAATGGGTTAACAATATGAGCGACTGGTTATGCCATCATCAAGCATTGGTTAGCCTCCATTGGAGTCAAACTAGAATCAAGTTTGTTTGTTTGGATTAGAGCTTTATCTAGATGCTAATAAATATTTTTTAGCCCTTTTCTGAAATTTGTTCATGTGAACCCCAATTATGCAGAGCCATAGTGATGATTGAGATTGGGTTTGTAAAGCCTATGTCAAGCCTTGAGAGAAAACTAGGCTTCCTTTTTCCCATGAGCCAGGTGTATAGGGAGAAACCCTTCATAGTCTTCTTAACACTCCAATATATTAAAATCCCCACATATTATCTAAGGGGAATTTGGCAACTCATTAACCACCAACACTAAAACGTTGTATGTTCCCCCTAGTTACTAGAAGCATAGATCTTTTCCATAGCTAAAATATGACAATATATATTGAGTAGAACCCAAAGCACTATTTGAGAAGGATTTCCCTCTCAATCAACAACATAACTAACAAGTTGAAGAGATTTCAAAGTAGAAACACCACATTTTCCTTCATAACTCTTGGAAGAAAAGCACTTGGCACCTAGCCATATAACACACAAGACCATACCCAACAAAAAACTTTACAATTTTGACTTCTTTCATTACAAACCTAAAGCATCACTCATTTCCACCTTGTTGTCTTCAAGGTGTGGTAGAGAACCAAAAGGGTTGTTCAAAGTAGTAGATGGGTGGATTAGTGAGTGCCCAAAAGTAAACTTTCTGAGTTGGTTGCTTCGACCAACCATTGACATAAATAATTATTTCCTTTCCTTGTGAATGGAGCAGTGTAGGAAAGTGAGCTATGAGACTATAGCTTCCTTGTTTTCCCAAACTAACAAAGGGTTTGTTGGCCACAATGGTTGACAACCTACTAAGTCTAGTCACAACGAAGGCCTTTGGGTACAAGAATTTTGAGGCTTTGGTCTACACTACTATAATTCCTTTACTCTCTCATCCCAATTGGATCCACCCCCCTTCACCACCATTTTATACATTCGAATCATTGAGAGTCGGGGATTTTATGTAGATTGGGATGTCATTGATGGGTTGTCTTGAGACTAAGTGGATATGATGATATGATATTTAACACCAAAAGAAAGTGTTGGCAAGATTTATATATTGAGTCAGATACATGTGGACCCCATAACCCCCCTAGACGAGCATGAATTCCTTAAGGTCCTTCGACATGATAATATTAATGCAAACTTGATGCTAAGGTCTAGGGTTGAAAAATCTCTATGGATGATGGAAAATAAAACTCCCCAATGGGGAAGAGTTGCACTCTAGGGCTAGTTAGAATTGCATTGGTAAGCTAGGGAAGTCAACCTAAATGTGAAAATATAGTTGAGTTGCTTTGTTAGCCAAGAAATTAAGGGTCTCTTCTCAATATATTAATTACATGGATCAGGGTGTTTAAAAATGAATCCCTCAGTTATGGTGTGGTTATGGATGCAATTTCATCCCTATGGATCCCACACCTCTATGATCCAACATCAAATGTAATATTTAGGGACATATTCTCTACAAAGTACCCCATGATGGAGCTTGTATGAAATTGACCGCATAAAATATCCTATTGAGAATCAAAAAAATTAATCTCAAGAGGATCCAGTGGATCTAAGAGGCATATATGGGGTTATGAAAGATATTAAATCATTTAAAAAACCTCTTTTTCTCACACATTTTCACTTATTCACTTCCCTACACGAGGGTGGTCATGAACTGTTCATGGATGAGAGTCTTATCACTTTTGGGTGCTTGTATATTCAACAAACAAATTTTTTGAAATGTTTCAATAAGGAGGATGAAAACTCCCATCTGAGAAGTTATGAACATCAATTGGGAGATTTCTTGCAATTAAACCTATCCATAATATGACTACTTTAATAACATTTTTTCTTCATTTTTATTTGTTTTGAAATTTTATAGCTTTGCATCGCTATAGAGAGCCAATTGAAAATTCTTCATGCCTCCAATGAATGCATAAGTAGGGAGGAAAAATCTTATTTGATATAATGATCGATTACCTTGTACTTTTGTGGAGATAGAAATCATATCCATCTTAGTTGCAACGAGTGAGGTACATAGCATATAGCTTAGATGGGGTGAGCATTCATAGTGTGTATCCATTCAATGGGGCACTGAATCTAGACAATGACTTGAGTGCATTGATTATGACACTATCACACACCCATCTAAGTTAGAATTAGACTTGGACGTTTCTAAGCTTAAGGATTTATTTCTTGAATTTACATAAATGATGAAATATTAAAACTAGAGAGATGTAACTTTTAGACTTGTTATTGTGGGATTTGTACTTATGCAAAGCCCAACACAAGACTCCCAAATCTTTTGTAACCATGGAAGAACCTACCACTATCACCTCAGTAAGGACTTCCCTCATTTTAGTGATGGAAGAGGTCCACCACAAGGGAGGCTTCCTCAGTGATCTCAAGGGATAAAATAACAAGTATAGTAGCCAATCCTATCGCCCCCTGTATTGATCATTGAAAGATTGGTCTAGGTCAAGGAAAATAATAGGTTTGAAGATGATTTGGTACCTTCCTGGAACAAGAACACTTTATAGCATATATATAACAATTTCCATGTCAAAGTATGCAATCAACACCTCTTTTAGTCACTAGACAAGTTAGATTACTATTGTTGTTGTAAATTGCAGTAATAAGGTAGTCTTATAACAACAACAAGCAATTTGTAACAACAACAATAATAAGTGCTTAGAAATTCCACAATTGACCATGAAAATTAAGCACGCAAGCAATACAATACTATCCAATTGTTAGAGGAAATTTATGAATGAGTTAGGCCACCTTTATATATCTGTATGTACCAAATTAAGTGATTTAAAATGGTTGTAGCAAACCTTTTATAACAACAACAAGAAATTTAGCGAGTTTTCCAATGTTATTGTTAGTGAAGTTACTAGAAATCTTGAGAGTTTTGAGAGAGTGAGTTCATCAATCAATTCACCATGGGAATGATTTAAGATTAGTGCCTTTAAGGGTTATGGAGTCTTTCAAATGCAACTAATCTTGAGAGTTGGCCTAATTGAAACCAAGAGGTAGGATCTAAACCCTAAGGTGCAAGCACATTTGGGCCTTAGGTCTTAGATCTTTAGGAGAAGAACTTATAGGGTGCAAGCACATTTGGGCCCTAGAAGTTGTTCCTCCTTTCTTGTAGCTTCAACTAGGTCAAAGGTCAAGAGTCTAGGGATACAATACTAAAGTGATAGCACTTTAGGAATTTAGGGTTCTATCCCTAACAAGGACAATTAACCAATTTTTGGAAAAATATAACCTTGTGAGAGGAAGAAGCACTTACGTTCCTCTCTTAGGGTTTCACCAAACACGATTATTTGCAACAGATAGGAATTCCATCATAAAAATTTATAACATGAAAACAAATTGCATAAATTTACTTACTTCATTCAAGAAACCAAGAGAATCTAACCCTAATTGTATAAATATCGATTCAAAATCAACAGATTCATCCACAAGAGACCATTCCAAGCTAAGTACATGAGAGAGAGAGAGAGCTAGTAACCCTTAGAGGGAAAAACATTCAGATATGTTACCCACAAAGGTGAGTGAAATATGATCATAAAATGAAAGTAAGGTTTAACCTTTTTATATGAGGCTAACCTCACATATTTTTCCACATAATTTTTCAACAACATAATACAAGTGTGGCCAACCCCTCATTTAACCTTTACAATGTGTAATAAATGTAAATACAATCAAAACTATCCCACACATGTGATACGTAAAGGTTAGGCAAGGTGACATTATGCCTCCAAAGGATACAGTAGGGCCTCCAAAGGACATGATCCATCCTCCAAGGTGAGGTAGATATCAAGTGAGGTGTCTCCTCACCCAAGGTCATGCCAAGTCATCTCTTGTATCCATCCATCCATAAAACCCTAAGGACGTCTAACCCTAGAAGGTGACGTCAAGATGAAGAGGGTGAAGTCAAGGGACTAAATGTGTTGCATCTAAGGAGAGGAGGGTTTCATATCATCTATGAATAATTCCTAAGTCACTTCTACTGCAACATCCTCTATCCTATGTGTAAATAGGCCCTGGGGTACTCTACCCAACTTGTGGGGATTCCATCCCATCAATGTGCCATAGTGACTGAATCTGCTCAAACCAAGGCCCATTTGTCCATCATCCAAGGTTATCAGTATGTGAGAGACAATATTTGAGGGTGGTGAGTCATTGGATGACCCACTTCTCTCCATCACACATGCCCATGCCCTACAATAAAGGCACAATGTTCTGGGTACAAGCCTAGGATTTCCCTCAAAGATCCCTGTCAGGGCCATCCAAAACAAATCAAAGTGAGTTAATAAGAAGAATTATTCCTTAAAACATTCAAAGTAAGTTGCAACCTAAGATATAAGTCGTGTAAGAAAATTCACCTTAGTATCCCTTTCAAGCATCACACCAGCCTAGGACCCCGTGTGATTTATCAAGTTTAAGTATGAGAGGGCCTTCATCCAAACCTATTAGTTGTGCACCTAGATATGAAATAAAATAACCTATGTATATGGATAGGTCCCAAGAGTGACAAGGGAAAGTAAAAACCCTTCAAGAGTAATTTCTAAAGTGACATGGTTTTAGGGCTTACTTCATGGCTAATGGTGTCATTGAATCCATTTCTATGAGAACCTTTGTAGAGGGTGCACTTGCTCTTGAGTTACCCCATATTTTCGTGCTATTTTTTTGAATCTTCCTTCTTTCCGTTTTCTAAGTCCTTCTTTATTATATATTTGCAAGTCCCCCTTTTTAAGGTTTCAACCCATTAGCATTGCAGTTTTTTGGACCAGGGTGAGCACTGAAAGAGTAGAGCTCAAGTTTGGACGGTCTTTTATTGGTCCTCTTTGCTATAGTTCCTTTCTTTCTTTAGCATAATTTTTTTATTATTTTCATAGTAGCTGCGAAACAACCTATGGGCCTTCATCCCCTCTTGTCATGAGAGAATGGAACATGAAATATTACCCAATTTTAGTACATTATGAGAGGATCTAGGATGGAAAGTGTTAAGTATGGAGGGGAACATAAAGTTTCCCTTGAGAGTCCCCCCCAGTAGTACCCATTTTCCACGGGCAGTGACAACACGAGACTAAGGAATAGAAGTTGACCAACAAGGTGAAACAAGACAACTAACACAATTTCCCAAACCAATGACCCATTATCCAACTTCAACTAAAGATCGTCATCCACATGCTTGAAAAATTAAGCACAACACTTTGCATGAAAGAAGGACTAGCATACTTCATGGTGATGATGGCTTACCATCTCCCATACTCTGGGTTGCTTGAATGTGTTGAGCCTTGGTTGACCTATAGGTGTAAAGGTGAAAGAGGGGGGTTTTTGGGATTCCATATGTGGACATGTTGATCATCATCATGGTCGAGATCATGCTATCCATTGTGAGCCATGACACATGATCTCCTCTAGTCACCCCTAGGCATGGGGGGTTAACAAGCCTCATAGCTTAAAGGTGCAGTTTACATTAAATTTAGATATATTTTTTCTAATAATAGAAGTGACATTTTTTTTCAGAACAAAACAATAAAAAAAAGTAAAAATGAAAAAGAAATTAGGATTTTCAACAACTACACGGGAACCAAAGAGAGAATAGAATATGTTTCAAGAGATGAAAATGTTTTGAATAAATGAAAACCACAATCATGTTTACTTCTTGATCATTACATAGGATGTAACACAACCGACCCTTAAGTACCCTTTTTAGGGGTGGAGCATCAAAATTTCACTTTCCTTAATCACCTCGAATCCTTTCGTCGGTATCTTCATCCTCTTCTTCTCATCATGAGCTATCTAACAACTACTACCCTACTCAAATATGAATTCTGGATTGTGAGATACGCCCTTCCAAAGCTGTTCGGGCATCATTAGTCAAGGGCCATGTGGCACCCACATAGGGCCATCTCATTCATACCATCCCAATTTCTCCAAAGTCCTGGAGATTCCCCAACGTTCCTACATCTAGGATGGAAGTCCATCCACTATCCAATCCAACGACGGAACTCCATCCTTGTTTAACACATAATCTTAAGGGAAATTAGGCATTCAGTTCTTCGACATTGAACGTCCCTTTTTATTTCTATGCTCATATCCTTTGGAGTCCTGAAATCTCAAACTCCCGAAGGAGTCCAAAATATTTCCACATGGCTCCAGCCTTCGTCCCTTTCTATGTATCTAAGATGCTACACCCAAATCTCTGGCGTTCCAAAGTCTCAGACTCCTGAAGAGTCCACCCTTACACGTGATTACGTATTAAATGCAGAGGTAAGGACAGGTGGGTCCTAATTTCCCCACCTGCTAATAGGGCAAGTGAATACGTGCCAGGGGGGTTGACACGCGGTAAGGAAGAGATGACATGTGGCCCCATCAATGGGTGACATGTTTCACGCTCTAATGGGCACATAGGGTCTGTGAAAAGTATGAATCAAGGTGACACGTGGCACGTTGAACATGGTTCCACATCACCTTGGGTGATGTCAATATGCCATGTCACTCTAGACTAACAGCCTTCCAACGACCCTTAGATATCACGGTCGAGATGCGTCCATGTAGATCGATAGATTTACGGCCTCCGTTACTCCGTAACTTCGACGTTAGGAGAATCCGTAACTATAGTGCAAGGTGCATGGGGAACCAAGAAGTCAGTTCTATTATAGGATATATATAAGAGGATATGATGAAGACAATTGATGATGTTGAATTCAATGGATATTCAGTGAGAGACACTACGAAAGATCAGAATTGCACCGAGATCATTGCATTATTGGATAAATGGTATTACACACATAATGAGGAAAGGGGATCTTACAATGTTAAATGAACAAGTGGACATTACTAAAATATCTCTTAACCTATGAATCATTTTTAAAAACTTGTTGATTATATACATTACCAAGGATAACAAGTCTAAAAACAACTTTCATTTTGCAAATAGGTCTTTGTTGGAGATATTACACACACCTAGTGTTTTCCTTTTATTTTATTTTACTACATTTATTTGGCTATGTTTAGGGTCCCATAGTTTGATATATTCTCCCCTCATTGAGGATATTCTCCCCTAGACAAGGGTGCCGCGTACTCTCTAGTCAATTCTCAATTACCGTTCAGTTAGACTAGTTGAGTGAAGTATTGCATGTCAACATTGGTTTTATCACCAAGTGTTGCAATATAACCTCGGGATCATTATTAGTAATGCACACTTTCATTGGGATCATCACCGGTAAAGCATATTCCACATGTGTGAGTGATATTCATCTCATTTCACTATGGTTTGACTATTTAACTGACGACGACGGCATGACCAGTTAACTAGGACTAGGTGGCATTTGACTCCAGTGATTGCCAATGTGTGTTATATATCTCTAGAAAAATCCTAATGTGCATTAGTTGACCACTATGGCCAGTTAGTTTTGTGATACAAATTATATCACTTGTATTGTATCATTTTTCTCATTCGGTTAATAGAAATTATTTCATTCTTTGCTCCATTTTTTCTTCTCTTCACACCATTTGCAAGTTGTGTACGTTTGATTGTTAGTTAGATATTTTCTGCATGTATGTCAAAAAATATACATGGTATCAGAGCCCACATTCCTATAGAAAGGATCGTTACCAACACTCTTTTGCAGGTACAAAGATGAAATAAAGTAGCAGGAAAGATGGAATTTCCCACTTCTGCCATTCTAATGCCATACAACTATTTCAAATGGAAGAAAAGAATTGTGCTCCATCTCATGGGTAAAGGATTGTAATGGATAGTAATGGCCACAGAAGCAGAACCCACCTTAGCATTGGAAAAATACAAGAATATAAATCACATGGACGAGGCTCACGGTCTCCTATGCATGACTATTTCTCCTGACCTATGGTTTCACATCAATGCATGCAAGACACCAAATGAGATATGGACCACCTTGGAAGGACTCTTTGGAAAGAAATATAGAATGAGGGGCCATTTGATCAAAGTATAACTAAACTACTTGGATCTGAAGAGCTTTGACAATCTCCAATATTTCTTCACCAAATTTAAATCTCTCCTCCATGAATTGAAAGGTTGTGGTATCGACAAATACAAATAGGAAAACCAACTAGTTCTTGATATCATGGCAAAACTTGGACTGGAATTTAGTGTATTTGTCTCCACATTTCATTCTACCAAATTCATGAAAGGAGAAACCTGGACCATGCCTTCATTGTCACAATTTATTGAGACTTTTAAATAGGAGCATGATAAGCTCATCCATATGGGCATAATCAAGGTCCCAAAGGCACATGCACTTGCTTTGCATGATGGAAACAACACTCAAAATCCAATCCAAAAGGAAAGGCAAAGAAAAGTCGTATGCAGATCCAAAGAAGGAAGGGTACTCCAAACCCTTCAATGATTCCTTTGGTTCCAAATGTGGAAAAAGAAAGCAAGGGAAGAAGTGTGGTTACTGTAATCATGATAAACATCTAGAATCAGTCTGCATGAAGAAGCAGATTGATCAGATGGCTTAAATTCTTCAGAAAAATAATCTCGAGGACTTCATTCCTAACGTTGTCAAGAAGAATTTAGAAGATCAATGCCTTAAGAAAGGAAATCCTCATGAATTATTTGTTGTACATTATTCTCCTGACACTTGGATTATAGATTCAGGCGCTTCACATCATGATGTCGCAGACCCCTGACCCTCGGGCTGAGATCCACTCAAGATCGATCTTCTTCGAATCCGCAGAACTGAATTAGTTCTTTTAGGCCCTCACAGGAACCCCACGAATTCGATCCACAGGTCCTTCCATGAAAACCCCACCTGCGCAAACATGCACCAGGTGCGAGTCACCATGACGTATCGGGATTTTAGTAACCGAGAGTTTGAAATGCAGCGACCCAAACCACTGCCTCCTCTACCATCTGAACCCTGAAATGCCGAAATGTCAAAAAGGTGTGCTATTCCTCCGAATGCTTTCGAGATTTCACGATATCGCGAGTCGGGACTCCACGTCTCCCGACTCCTGGCCTCTCGAACACCCCGGTCCTGGAATGTCGAAAAGGGTTTAATGGGCTTTGACTCCTTCACTCCTTTCCCTTTCGAATCCTCGGTGTCTGAATCCCTGAATTTCCAGAATGGCTCAGATCTTTTTGGGATTTCGTGAACCGGGAGTTCACGACACAATGAATCCAAAATCACTCGTCACTCCAATCCTCGAATTTTGATATGAGAATTCTCACATGAGATCCAATGACTCTCGATGATTTGGATCAAATGGTCAAGATCCTTTCAGAGTTCCATGAACTAGGATTTCACGATGCAGTGATTCCAAAATCACTCGTCACTCCAATCCCCGAATTCTGAAATGCCAAAATGCTGAAATGGACTCAACGATGGTTAACCCCTGACCAAACCTCAGTCCATGTGGTTGCTTCCTCCATGACCATGCCCTTCTCAAAGAAGACATTGCATTTCGCAACTTCGGGGTTTTCAATGCAAAGTGCCCCAGCTCCTTGTCATCGAAATTACTGAAATGTCGAAATTCCACTCCAAAAGGGGATCAATGACTCATGTTGCTTCTTATCCAAAGGTCGCTACTCCTCTTGAGATTATGAACGCTAAAATATGCTCAGCCTTAACCTCCTCACAGATTTGTGAGATCCAACAGTCCACGACATTTCGTACTTCTCCACAAAGCGTCTCCACCGTCCATTTCTTCTCTTCTATGCGACTTCCAGAGATTAAACTCTGTGCATCTTCGCTCGATCCAATGGTTGTCGGATATCAACGCTAGATCTGATGACCCAAATCTAATCTTCTATGCTCTCTCCTCCTATTGTTTGGACGTGAAACTCAATGACCCAGATTTCATCTCTCCAGCTGATCTAATGGCAGTCGTGCTCCCTCCTGAGCTTGAGAACTTCCTCCCTCCCCTTGGGATATTTTCTGAAGTTTCAAAGGCCTCGACCTTTGTTTCCTCTGCGAACTCAATTTCCTTGGATATCACATGCGTTCTAGGAACGCTATCCCTCCTGAGCTTTGTCAACTGTGAAACCTCAAAGGGTTTCTCAACCTTCTTCTCACTCTATTGTTACTTGGTGCGCTAAGGCACTATCCTTCCTGAGATTTGTTTACCCGAGCCTCTAGGGAACTCACCCTTCTATTTACTCAAAGGGAAATCTGGTGTCCTCCTGATGACCTTCTACTCAAGCCCTTCTTGCTGAACTTAACAGAGTATTCAATAACTCTGTGAGTGTCTCCCCTTGACACTTCTCTTCCCAACAGAACTCGAAAACACTCCTTCTATGCACTCTATGCACTTACTCAATGCCCACCTGGCAGAGTTCTCCAAAATCCTCAGTGACTATGTCTTCTCACCGAACTTGAAATAGAGTTCTCCTCAATGCATCCTATGCATTTTCTCAATGCCCTCCTAGCAAAGCCTTTATAGAATTCTCAACAATTTTGCTTCTCCTCTATGTGCTCTCCTCTTCACAGTTTCTCCTTCAAGGTGTTCAACAACCTTGAGGCTTCCTCCTTGAGTCAATGACTTCCTCTGGTGCGCCCTCTTGGCACATCTTTGTCTAGAATTCCACAGAATTTAGAAGTGCACTCCTACACTGGTTTTCAGAGACCGCAATACTCTGTCATGCACTCTTTCATGAAACCGCAAAGAATCCAAACCTGAAATCAAAGAACTCTCAGATAGGAAAATCTATCTATCCCTGCAAATGCACATCTAACATACATCTACAGCATATCATCAACACATAAAGACATTTATCCATAAAATCACAAACATGTGAACAACAACATGCAGGAAAAGCTACTGTGACTGTATTAATATGAAATGCCTCTTTACAATGTGAGCTCGAACTTCAACAGAGTCACGACTTCATCTCTTCTCCCTATTTTCTCTATATCCTTCTCTGCCTTCTTTCCTACTGAAAACAAAAGAAGATGTTTTTACAGAAGGGGGATCCTCAAGTGCTTCCCTCCATCCTCACCAACTCTCATTAATTTACATTCAATCACATTGAATGGTTGTCTAGTCTGAATCGGATCTAGATATCATCCTTACAACCATTTAAGGAAACCTTTATCTAAAGCCTGCGCACATGCATGGCTTTTGGCTCTACGGCCTTACAACATTTAATACAATTTCAAAATTTGAAATTTGAAAGTGAGAGGGTTGCGCCTCTCCTCTCCATTGAATGTGCACTTGATGTGATGGTTGGATGGCGTGTAGCTAACTTGGAGCGATTCTCCTGCATCACATCATATGGAAAACACAAAGGATATTCTATCTTTCAGTCGAGGTCACCAGAAAAGGAAGAGTGGAACTAGATCATGGAAGCTTTGAGAATGTTCTCCATGTTCCTCAACTTTCCATGAATATTTTCTCAGTGTACCATATTACACACATAGGCTCAGAAAAAAAAGGTGGAGTTCACACCAGACTCTGTGTCTATTTTCGACATGCAAGATAACTCCAAAAATGCTCTCAAGGAGGTAAATCATAAATCTCAATCATATACTTTTACTAAGTTTATTAAACTTGATTCCTCCATACTACTTATGCATGTTGATAACAATAGTAGATTATGGCATGAGATTTTTGGTCACATGAACTTTAGGTATATGCATCAGCTTAGCAAGAAGGGGATGTCACCGAGTTACCCGATATTCACTTTTTCGAAGGGGTTTGTGAAGGATGTGTACTTTGCAAGCATGCTCAAGAGAATTTTGATAAAGGGAAGGTTCACAAGGCCTCCTCTCCACTGGATCTGATTCACAGTGATCTCATGGGTCCATTCCCACATCCATCCATTTGTAAGGAAAGGTACGTGCTTAAATTTTTGGATGATTACTCACATTATACTTGGGTATTTTTCTCAAACAGAATTTAGAGGTCTTTGAGAACATAAAAGATTTCAAGGCACTTGTTGATACTCAATCAGGGAGAAATATCAAAGCCCTCGATCCAGATAATGGGGGGGAGTATGTCAAAAAAGATGTTCAAAATCTTTGTCTTGAGGCCAGGATACAATTGCAACAAACATTACCATATACTCTGCAGCATAATGGGGTTGTTGAGAGGAAGAACATTTCTCTCAAGGAGATGGCCTCTTGCATGTTGAATGAAAGGTCACTTCCTCAGAAGTTTTGGGTTGAGGCACTTAATTGTGCCAATTATATCTAGAAAAAATCCCCTCATATTTTTCAAGGATCAGACTCCTTTCGAGGCTTGGAGTGGTAAAAAAATGGAAGTCACTTGCTTCCATATCTTTTAATCATGAGCATGGGCCTGCATTCCCTATAAGAAGAGGAAAGCACTAGATCCACGGAGTATTGCATGCATTTTGTTGGCTACCGAGATGATGTGAAAGGATATAGACATATTAATCCCTCTATAGAAGAGCTCATCATTGGGCGTAGTGTTTAATTTGAGGAAATTCTTTCGCATGCTCCATAGGAGCCGCATGCAGATACTCTTGTCCTTCCACCAGTTCGAGATGATGAGTCTGCATATTCAAAATCCACTTCATATATGATTTTTGATACAAAGTTAGAATATTCAAAGAATCCATATGCACAGTAAGATCATTTAGATAAATAGTCAGTACATGTAGATGAGGAGCCAGAGAAGATGTCCAAGTGGGAAAAGTCCACACTTCAGGATGTAGGAGACCTTGTTGGGGATCCAATGGATCTGAGGAGGACCAAATATTAGTATGAGTATCCTCCTCATGTATTCACTACCACTGAACCCATGATGCCTCTGCATTGTTATATGGTTCAGTGTTCAAACTTGTGTACCTATAGAGAGGTTGCAGGGAACCCCTTCTGGGAAGAAACCATGCAGGAGGAGTACAACTCTCTCTCCTCGAGAACTAGACTTGGGATTTGGTTATGATTCCTTTAGACAGGAAGCTTGTCATATGTAGTTGGGTCTATAGGATAAAAAAGGAAGTGGATGGACATGTGAGAAGACACAAGGAAAGACTGGTTCCCAAGGAATTTCAACAGATACATGAGATCGACTATGATGAGAATTTTTCTCCAGTAGCAAATTTGGATTCTATCAGGTTGTCCCTTATCATTGGTCTAACCAGGGGATGGAAAGTACATTAGATGGACATGAAGAATGATTTTCTTCACAGGGATTTCTCAGAGGATATTTATATGGAGTAGCCACCTGGATTCATATAGAATTCATCTTTAGTGTGCCGACTCAAACAATCACTCTATGGCCTCAATCACACTCCTAGAGCATGGTACGCAAAGATGGACTCCTTATTTCTCTCCAAGAATTTTTTCAGATGAAAATATTATCCAAATGTATACATGTTGAGGACCACTAACTCACTTCTTATCCTAGTTCTATATGTGGATGATCTTTTGATCACCGACAACTCGGTTTTAAGGATTGCCTCCATCAAGGGAATTCTTCACGACAGGTTTTCGATGATGGACATGGGTCCACTCCATTTCTTTCTTGGTCTTGAGATCAGCCAGGATGCCTCTGACATCAAGTTATCTCATGCTAATTATGCCCGGGATATCTTGGAGACATTCCACATGAAAGAATTAAAGTCTGCACCTACATCATTCTTATATGGGGTTAGACTTGAGGATGGTTGGGATACACCAGTGGTGGAAAGCACCTTGTATCAAAAACTTGTAGGGAGTCTTTTGTATTTCACCCACACCTAAAAAAATCTATCATATGCAGTAGTAGTGGTCTCCAGGTACATGCAAGATCTACATGAGTTACACTAGAAGGTTTCCAAGTGCATCCTTAGATATGTTCAGGGAACCATCAGTTATGAGATCTCATAGGTTGCAAGTTGGATCTCATAGGCTTCACCAACAGGTTTCAAGTTGGATCACATAGGCTTCAATGATTCTAACTGGGTTGGTGATGGCACTGATTTCAATTCCACATCTAGATACACTCTTAGTTTAGGTTCAGGGCCTATATGTTGGTCGAGCAAGAAGCAATCTTCTATTTCTCTATCTTCATCCGAGGCCAAGTACCGAGGAGTAGTTAACATTAACATCAAGGCATTATGGCTACAAAACTTCCTTACATAGTTGGACATCCAATTCCATAGACCCACTGTCATTTGGTGTGACAACCAGAGTACTCACAAGTTTTACAGAGATTCAATGCAGCGACAACGGACAAATCATATCGAGATCCATCTGCACTACAACAAAGATCTAGCCCATGAGAGGATCATAGACCTGTAGCTCTACCCTTCCTTTGAACGTTCTTTTGAAACCTTCACCAATACTTTCATTGAGAAAATGTTTCACTCTTTGCCCGATCATCTTGGAGTGAAGGACACAGTTTCCTAGCAATTGTCTTTCTCTTCTTTACATTGTATTTTGAGG
>ML812587.1:26338-78552 GCA_009831015.1 Picea engelmannii
TTTATGTTTATAACACTGGTTTTCACAGTAAAGACTTACTGCCACTAAGATTAATGATTCGAAGTTAAAATTGAGAGAAATGGTTAATAATTTACAATAACTGATTCACCCCCCCCCTCTCAGTTATTTCATACCTGTAACAAAAAGTGTCTGCATGTGACCCCTGAGATGCATGCCATATATATTCCACATGAATTTCAAAAAACAAATATGAAATGGAGTAGACATCATCTTCAATTAATGGGATACAAATTTCTGCAAATACTTGTGTAGAAGGCTCTTCAAACTGAAATGATTTATCTTCCAGTGGCTTTTCTACATTCTCTATCTTGTCAACATTTTGCATGCTTTCTTCCTTATTCCCAAATAAAACCTCCAATCTGCTCCATAAATCATTTGGAGTGAATTCTTGTGAGTCATCATATGCTTGATGGAGAATTTCGGGAGAAATAAAATAGAGGATACATCTTATGGCCATATCTTGTCTATTGAGAAAGTCATTTTTCTCATCGACAGAATCAGTCTCTACTTCCATTGCCATATTTATTTGGTAAAAGCCTCTGCATATGAGCATAAGTAGAATTTTTGGCTTCCATTCCAAATAGTTATGAGGCGTGAGAAGTATTTCTGGCGAATAATCCATCTTTTTCTTGTCTTCAATCTTTTGTACATTCTCTATCTTGTCAACATTTTGCATGCTTTCTTCCTTATTCCCAAATAAAACCTCCAATCTGCTCCATAAATCATTTGGAGTGAATTCTTGTGAGTCATCATATGCTTGATGGAGAATTTCAGGAGAAATAAAATAGAGGATACATCTTATGGCCATATCTTGTCTATTGAGAAAGTCATTTTTCTCATCGACAGAATCAGTCTCTACTTCCATTGCCATATTTATTTGGTAAAAGCCTATGCATATGAGCATAAGTAGAATTTTTGGCTTCCATTCCAAATAGTTATGAGGCGTGAGAAGTATTTCTGGCGAATAATCCATCTTTTTCTTGTCTTCAATCTTTTGTACCTGCAAAAATTTTTGGTGTAGATTTTTCTTAGCAGTCCGTTGGCTCTGATACCATGTAAATGTGTTGAACCTGCACATAATAGATCTAGCTAAACAATAATACACACATTTGCAGAAAGAATAGAAGAAAGAAGAAGAAGGAGAGAAAGAATGAAAGAATTCTCATTAACCATATTCCACACTCAAAGAGTGAATAATTTACAATAGATATAGGATAGATGAGTAACTAATGAGCCATAGTGGTGGTCTAGATTGATCTGGACACACACCAGTAGTTACAAGAGTAAACTTCCACCTAGTCTAGTCTCCCAGGCAATTATGGGAGTGAACTGCCACCTAGCTGAGTTAACTAGTCAACTAGTCTACAGTTAATTGACTGAAAAAAGAGTAGTAAGTTGGTGATGATCCCAATGTTGCATGGTGACAAAACCAATGCAACATCTAAACTCAACTCAACTAGTCAAACTGAAGTGTCAACTAAAAGAGAATATTCTCCAGGTGGAATATTCTCCAGGTGGAATATTCTCCCCTAAAATATAGGAGACTGGATAATTTCTAATTATGACTAATAAACAAGGAATAACCTTAGGAAAAATAAATCCTAGGTGTGTGTGAAGTAACTCCAATAGAAGTATGGTTAGAAAACCCATGCTTATTTGTGGAATAATGAGATGAATTTCAGAAAAAATTTCAGTGAAACTATCCTAGATGGATAGTTCTTGTCATGCCATTTCCAGTGGTATGTGAAACGTCACATAACTCCTCACAGTTAGAGAGGTATCGCCATGAGAAGTTGGAGAACCCGGGTTTGGGTAATGGACCCAAGTTTGTTTGATGGATAATGGCATGAGTTTTGATATATTTGTAGGTAATAATATTCTATATGGATGGTACATTTCATTCCATTTCTGGTGGTATGTGGAATGTCACATAACTCCTCACAATTTGAGAGTTGTGGCCTTACGAAGTTGGAGGACCCTCTTATGTCATCTAGAAGCCCCAAAAGGTCAAAGTAGTCAAAGTGGTTTAAGAGTTTTTAGAAGGTAAATAATAAAGTGAATTGATGAGTGTACTATAATTCAAAGTGAATACAAAATAAATTATTTAAATAATAAATTTAATGGAGAAATTAGAAGTGGGTTAACCCTAAAATAAAGAAAGTTGGCAAAGTGACCTAGAAGATGTTTTTAAAGAAGCTACTTGGAGAGTATAAATAAGAGGCAAGGCTCTCTAATTTTAGACACACTTGAGAATATTGAATACCTATAGGTGTCTAAGCTAACCAAAGGATATCTAAGCCAAATTTCTGAGGGAAGGTGAAGAAAAGAAGGCCATAATTCAAGGAAGGATAAATTCTTTTGATGATGCTTTCTAAGGTATGTTATTTACAGGTCATCTCACCATTTTCGAAATAACATTTTTTATAGAAGGATTCGAGCCGCAGAATTGCTATGCCATTGAGGAAACATATCCAAGTATCTGTGGTAAAAAAACATCTTGTCGGTCGTTGTATTTTTGGAGTTACACTCCATGGAAAATAGGGTTTGTGGCTAGTCCTGAAACTAGTCAAAAATAGGTGTTTCGGGTAAAAACATCATAACTTATTCATAACAGATCCAAATTTAGAAAGACCAAATGTGTTGGTTAGAGTACAATATTTGGTATGTTGTGTAATATTTTCAGATTGATTCAACAAATATTCCTTGTGGGGAACGCTCTACAAGGTCGCTCTCTAGAATAAGCCAGAATTCAACAAGGTATGTCATGTTTTCTATAACTACTTTTCTGAGAGGTTCCAAGTAGTGACACCTGGATGAGTTGCATAAAACACACAATAACATTTTGTATCAGTTTCATATATTTATTCATTACAGGTACAAAGTTATGATTATTTCAAGTTAGGGTTGTTGACTAATCTAAAACTAGTCATGTGAGACTAAAGAAAAGTTTGATGTAAATGCTAGTCTCTTGTTGTTTAAAGTTAAGTAAGTTTTGCAAGTATGTTGACGCAGAACCCCTGCCCTCAGACCGAGATCCACTCAGGATATTCACTACAACCACACTGAGGTTTCATCAACCCCTTTGTTCAAGCCACAAAAGACTTTGGGTTTCGCGATCCCTATTGTCGAGGTTCTCGGCCCTTCCACCTGCTGAAACCTGAAATGCCGAAACACCGAAGTCTTTGGCCACGTTCTCCTCTGCTTTTGTATCACGTTTCACAACTTCAATAATTCCAAAAGAGGGAACCCCGATCTCTTGTCTCTTAAAGTTTTGAATTTCTGAATCTCAACATGTTCATCAATTTTTGGCTCCTCAACGGGTTTTTCGCTTTTTCGGGGTTTTGGACCTCGCGATTTCGCGAATCCTGACGTGAGGTTTCCTACCTATTCAACCCCCTAACCCTGAAACAGTCAATGGAGTCTAACTCTGACTATTGAGGAAAACTCACCACCTATCCTCTCAGCTGTCCTCAGTCTCTAATGTGGATTCCTGCCACCTGTCACCTTTCCCGGCTTTTGAAACTTTAATCAGTCTTCGACTGTCGTTCCCCTGTCACTTCGAAACCCCAAATTACAAAGTGATGCCTTCTATTTCAGGCTTCCGCGTATCGAGGGTTTGAAACTCTCGATCCCAAAACACTTGTCACCACAATGTCGAATCCTCGAACCCCGAAACACCGAAATGTTGAAACACGCCTTCAAAGATATTTCGTGTTTCGCAAATTCGGGATTTCTGACGTAAAGTGTCTCGAATCCTTATCAACGGGCATGCTGAAACCCCGATCCCCGAAATGCCAAAATTCCACTTCAAGGACTTTTCGGGTTTTGCAACAACGGGTTTTTCAATACAAAGGCCCCTAGCTCCTTGTCATCAGGACTTTCGGTATTTCGAATCCTAAATTACCAAAATCCCAAAATTCACATCAAGTTCTGTTGCAACTCACAACTTCGTGTTTTCTACTCTACTATGCCCGACTCCTTGTCATCAGGGCCCCCGAAATGTCGAACTCTGAAATTTCGAAACGCCGAAAATTATGCTCCTCGCCTTCACACACGATAATCCAGTTCATGCGTCAGGAGTTCAAGCGACCAAGGGTTTCGTCCAAACTTCGGACTTACAACCCACGAAATGACAAAATGATCTCGATGGTCCAACAGTCGCAATTAATAGTCCACATTGGATCCCGCCTCTCGAAGGATGGATTCGTCCAATGCTTATCTTCCCCGCAACTCTCCTAGATCCTATGGTCCTCGCTATTTCGTAAGTTATCCACCGAGAATTTTGACCATTCGATTCTTCCCTCAAGAATATCTATGGAACGAACCAATGTTCCTTCACTGGAACTTAACCTTCTGCATGAAGATTTCAATTCCTACCTTCCTTCGAATACTTCAAAGGCACTACCCCTTATGAGCTTTCTCTGGTAAATTCAAGCCTCAAAAAAGGGCCTCTGCTCGCACTCCTTGCGGCAGACCTCCAAATACTTCTGCATATTTGAACTCTCGACTCTGTGCACCTTCTGCTACAATAATCTTTCTCTCTCTCTTCCACCTTAGTTAATAATTCCTAAGGACTCAGCTATCCTATGCACGTCTTGCACGGCTCCTATGCATCACTTGCACTTCTGCTGGAATGAGAACAACGGTATCCCTCCTGAGATTTAAGAGATAAACTCTGAACCTTTGTCAACGCACTCCTTGCGGACGTTTCACTGCACTCCTTATAGGAAATTCTCTCTCAGGAAGAGAAACAATTGAAACTCATTCCCTTTCTTCTCTCAGACCTCAAACATTTAATATGAAATCATACATTCAACACAGTATTAAATCAAATGTATAACAGAGAGAATAAAACAACTATTAGCCTACCATTCAACATGTATACACAAAAAACATCATAACACCATGAGTCTAATTCAAAGCTTCATATATTAATTCAAAGCTTTTGTACATGGGTTCTTCTCTACAACTTTCTGCTACAACTTTCTTCTTCTTCTGCCCTATGCTAATGTTAGAATGATCTAATGATACCATGATACAAAGATGAGGGTGTCTATATCTGTTTTCCCTCCTGTTCTTCTATACTGTCTAATCTCTAATTCAAACCTACCTAGTTTCATTAACTATGCATAAATGCCTCTACCTTCTACAAATGAGAGTGAATCGCTCATGATTTGTTTACAATATCCAAGTACGCTTCCCTTTAACCATTACATTAATGCTTCAAAAACATTTCAAAAACATGCGTTGGTGGTCTTCAGTTGTCTTCCGCCTTTTACGTTGCTTGCTTGGCTGGCTGCTTATGATGCTCCCGCATCATACTTCTTTGCTTGAAAATTCTCATGAACTCCTGTTCATGAGATCTTGCACAGTTTGCCCATGCTTATGAATTTATGCTTCATCTTCCCAACTGGCATATTCAACTCAATGTCCTTTCCATTTGACCAAGTATTCAAAATACTCCTTCCTTCTGGTCTTTTTGCTAACCCTCTTGTCAATAATTCTTTCCATTTATGTCTTTTCAGCTACAGGCATTTGTTTGGTCCACTGAACTTATGTCTGTTCATTCTCTTCCCCTGTTTCTTCAGCTCTGTAAGGGTACAAATCTAAGATGTTGAATATCGATGAAGTTCTGATCCCATCGGGTAATTCAATCTCGTATGCGTTTGCCCCAAAATTCTTTATGACCTTGCATGGTCCAATCTTCTTCATTTTCAGTTCATTATATGTTCCCCTTGGTAACCTCTCCTTCCTCATATGTGCAAGAATCAGATCACCAACTTCATATTGAAGTTCTCTCCTGTGTTGATCTGCTATGCGCTTGTATTCTTGATTTGAACTCTGCAATCGCTCTTTGACTTGGCTATGAAGCTCCTTCATTGCTTCTGCAAAGTGCTCTGCACTAGCACTTCTGAATTCAGTTTGTTCCATATCTTTTAATTTAGAAACTCCACTTGGTTGCATTCCATATACAATTTGGAATGGACTCTGCCCTGTGTTTCTATTGATCGAATCATTATAAGCAAATTCTGCCTGTGGCAGAATGTGATCCCACTGATTGTGGTGTTCAGCCACTAGGCTCCTTAGAAAATCTCCCAAGCTTTTGTTCCCAACTTTTGTCTGCCCATCCATATGAGGATGATAAGCTGAGCTAAAAGACAAACTTGTCCCCAGATTCTTCCATAAAGTCCTCCAGAAATGTCCCACGAACTTGGTATCCTGATCTGAAACTATACACCTTGGAAAGCCATGAAGTCTAATGACTTCTTTGAAAAATAGGTTCGTAATATGAGTTGTGTCACTGGTTTTCTGGCATGGTCGAAAATGTGCCATCTTTGAAAATTTGTCTACCACCACAAAGATTGAATCAAATCCTCTTTCTGTCCTTGGCAGTCCCAATACAAAATCCATGCTCACTGCATCCCATGGCCTCTCAAGTATGGGTAATGGTTGGTATAACCCTGTGTTTTTCCTTTTCCCCTTTGTGTGCTGACAAATCCTACATTTGTCCACAAATTTCTTAGCATCTGTCCTCATCTCTGGCCAAAAATATGTGTCATTCAACTTCTAGAATGTTTTGTCATGACCAAAATGTCCGACCAATCCTCCACTGTGTTTTTCCTTCAGCAAGTTCTCCCTCATGGAGCATTTTGGAATACATAACTGATTGCCCCTGAATAATAATCCATCATGGATCATATATTCGGTCCACTGGCTTCTGTCCCTAAGAATTGGATTCTCAGATGCCTCATATGCCTCTTTAAAATCTGGATCATCTCTGTACATTTCCTTGAGGTTATCAAAACCCAAAGTTTTGACTCTAAATTCCTACATAAGCAAACATTTCTTGCTCAAAGCATCAACAACTTTGTTAGCGGTTCGAGAAATATGCTTAATCACAAAAGTAAAATTTTACATGAATTCAACCCATTTTGCATAATTTTGGTTCAACTTGTCATGTTGAGTCACAAATTTCAAAGCGTGATTATCGTTGTACAAAACAAACTCTTTAGGAACCAAATAATGTCTCCATTTCTTCAACGCTTGTATGACCGCATAGAATTCTTTGTCATATGTTGAGTATTTAATATTCGCTTCATTCAATTTCTTGCTAAAGTATGCAACTGACCTGTCATCCTGGATCAAGGCTGCTCCAATTGCAAATCCACTCGCGTCACACTTAACCTGGAACGTCTTGTTAAAGTCTGGCAAAACCATAATTGGTTGCTCCGTGATCTTTTTCTTCAGTAGATTGAAACTCTTCTCTACTTCTTCTGTCCAGTGAAAAGACTTGTGTATTTTCTTCACCATGTCCATCATCGGTGCGCTAATCCCACTGAAATTTTGGATGAATTTGTTGTAGAAACTAGCTAAACCATGGAAGCTTTGAACTTCAAACACACTTTTTGGTGATGACCAATTCTTAATCACCTCTACCTTATCCGGATCCATTTTCAGCTCATCTGCAAAGATAACAAAACCCAAATAAATGATTTATGTCCTCATAAATGTTGATTTCTTCATGTTTATCAACAAATTCTCTTGCTATAATCTTCTCATCACTGTAGCTAAATGCTTCAAGTGCTCTGCTTCTATCTTGCTAAAAATCAATATATCGTCAAGATATACGATGACAAATTTCCCAATGAAATCCTTCAGGACTTCATTCATCAATTTCATGAAAGTATTTTTTTCATTTGTTAAGCCAAATGGCATAACAAGCCATTCATATAGCCCCTCATTCATCTTGAATGTTGTCTTCCATTCATCACCTTCTCTCATACGAATTTGATGATATTTGCTTTTTAAATCAATCTTTGAAAAAAACTTTTCTCCAATCAAGTAATCCATCAAATCATCCATCCTTGGTAATGGAAATCTATATTTGATGGTAATATTATTGATTTCCCTTGAGTCTGTACACATCCTCCAGCCTCCATCTTTCTTTGGGTTGAGTACTATTGGAACAACGAATAGACTCAAGTTCTCTCGAATCAATCCTTTGTCCATTAAATCCTGGACTTGTCTCTTGACTTCTTCATTTTCCTACGACGTCAACCTGTACACTTCTTTGTTTGGTAAACTGGCTCCAGGTATAATATCAATGTGATGGCTTATACTCCTGATCGGTGGCAACGAACAAGGTAGTTCGTCCACTACTATATCAGCAAACTCTCGCAACAACTTCTGGATTTCTTCTTGTAAATCATTCACTCTTGTACTGGTCAAAACAATTTTAGGTTTTCTGACCACAATAAATTGTGTTTCTTCCTTCTTCTTAACCTCATTAAGAAGTTCCTTCCCACTCATGATAAGTACAGTGTTGCTTGTCTCTGTTTTTAATTCTTTATCCTTAATCGGTATAAACATGTGTGTCCTCCCATTCTTCTCCAAGGTATATGTGTTCTTTCTCCCATCATGAATCATGTTTCTATCATATTGCCATGGTCTACCCAACAATAGATGACAAACATCCATGGGAATGACATCACATAATATTTCATCCTTATATCCTCCTATTTTAAATTCATCTAAACACTATTTAGTGACATTTACCTAATGTCCTTTTTGTAGCCACGAAACTCTGTATGGGCTTGGATGTACGATAGTCTCCAGCTCCATCTTTTCTACCATCTCTATAAAAACGAGGTTGTCTGTGCTACCGCTGTCCACTATAACCTTGCATACCCTGTCTTTGGTCTTGCAAGCAGTCCAAAAAAGTTTTTTCCTTTGGACTGGGTTCTCTGCCTCCTTCTCTGGCATTAAGATAACTTTCCTCATCATTAAAGATCTTCCGCCCTTAGCATCTTCTTCCACAACATTCCATCCTTGTGCTTCAGAAATGTGAGTTTCGCCACCTTCTTTCTTCCTATCTGGACACTCATAAGATTTATGTCTGTTTTTGCCACAAACAAAACATTTCACTTCACCTCGTCAGCCTCTTTCTCTTCCTCTGGTATGAGAAAAAGTATTTCTATCGGGATATTGTCCTCTCCGTGAGCTTCCCCCTCTCTCAGGCTGGGTTTGAGGTTTCTTCCCCTCTTCTTTAGATTTATGAGTTCTGTCTTGGGAAATTGTTTTGCCTTTGGTTTGACTTCTGCCTCGGCCTCTTTGACCTTGCTTTTGGCTCAGCTTCTCTTCACCTTTCAGATCCATCTGATAATCATCTTCTACATTCTAAAGGGTCATCATGCTCATCTCATCCTGAATGTCATATCATAGACCATTCATGTACCTGGAAACCTTTTCATCATCGCTTTCCCGATGACCTACTTTGATGTTTATCTTGTAGAACTCTTCAGTGTATTCTTTCACTGACATTAGCCTCTGTCTCAAATTCTGCATCCTCCGAAACAGAGTAATTTGATAATCCTTGGGTATGAATTTGGCTTTCATCTTTGCAACCATTCTATCCCAGCTCTTGATTTTCTTCTTTCCTTTGCAACATCTGTCAGCCTACAGTTCATCCCACCATAATGCTTCATGCTCGTTAAGTCTTATGATAGTGTGCTTGACCTTCTTGTCTTCCTTGACATCCTCATAGTCGAAGTACTTATCCAGAGCCCTAATCTAGTCTAGAATCTCTTCAACATCCAGGTTCCCCTCATACATGGGCATCTCTATTTTTGCCCTGGAACCTATCCTTGCAACAACCCTGAATAGGCATTCATCTACAACTTCTTCGACTGCCACTTCTTCTCCTTCATGTCCAGCTTCATTTTCACTTTCAGCTTCGCTAATATCCCTAGCATTAACTCTGCACCTCTGTGTTGTCTCCATGGCATCAAGCCTAGCACATAGTTCACGCATTTCTCTTTCCACTGTTGGATCAGGCATTGGCATGGGCCTATCTCTTCTTCTCGGCGGCATGGCTGAGAAATGCTCCTCTTTTCTTTGCTACAGAAAACAAAGAATTTTTTCTATGCTATGATACCACAACTGACGCACACCCCCTGCCCTTGGGCTGAGATCCGCTCAAGATCTTCACTACAACCATGCTGAGGGTTAATCAACTCCTTTGTTCAAGCCACAAAGGACTTCGGATTTCACAATTTCGCGATCCCTATTGTCCAGGTTCTCGGCCCTTCCACCTGCTGAAACCTGAAATTCCGAAACGTCGAAGTCTTTGGCCGCGTCCTCCTCTGCTTCTGTATCGTGTTTCACGACTTCGGGAATTCCAGAATAGGGAACCCCGATCTCTTGTATCCTAAAGCGCTGAATTGCCGAATCCTGACACGTTCATCAATTTTTGGGTCCTCAATGAGTTTTTCACTTTTTGGGGGTTTCAGAGCTCACGATTTCGCAAATCCTGACATGAGGTTTCCCGAATCTCCAACCCCCGAACCCCAAAGCAGTCAAAGGATTCTGACTTCGACTATTGATGAAAACTCACCACCTGTCCTCTCAGTTGTCCTCGATCTCTAACCTGGATTCTTTCCACCTGTCACATTTCCCAGCTTTCAGAACTTTAATCAGTCTTCGACTGTTGTTCCCCTATCACTTCGAAACCCCGAATTCCGAAGTGATACCTTCTATGGAATCAACGGCTGATGGCCTTCCTTAAGATCCAATGAATCATGTTATTTCGGGCTTCCGGGTACCGGGGGTTTGAAACTCTCGATCCCAAAACACTTGTCACCACAATCCTGAATCCCCGAACCCCGAAACAATGAAATGTTGAAACGCGCCTTCACATATATTTCATGTTTTGCAAATTCAAGATTTCTAAGGTGAAGTGTCCCAAATCCTTTTCAACGGGCATGTCGAAACCCCGATCCCCAAAATGTTGAAATGCCACTTCAAGGATTTTTTGGGTTTTGCAACTCCGTGTTTTTCAATACAAATGCCCCTAGCTCCTTGTCATCAAGACTTATGGTATTCCGAATTCCGAATTACTGAAATCCCTAAATTCACATCAAGTTCTGTCACAACTCACGACTTCGAGTTTTTTAATCTACTATGCCTGACTCCTTTTCATCAGGACCCCCGAAATGTTGAACTCTGAAATTTCGAAACGACGAAAATTCTGCTCCTTGCCTTCACACACAATAATCCAGTTCGTGCTTCGGGAGTTCAAGCGACCAAGGGTTTCGTCCACACTTCGGACTTACAACCCCCAAAATGCCGAAATGATCTCGACGGTCCAATAGTCGTGATCAATGGTCCACATTGGATCCTACCTCTCAAAGGATGGATTTGTCCAATGCTTATCTTCCCCATAGCTCTCCTGGATCCTATGGTCCTCGCTATTTCATGAGTTCTCCACAGAGAATTTCGACCGTTTGATTCTTCCCTCAAGAATCTCTATGGAACGAACCAATGTTCCTTCACTGGAACTTAACCTTCTGCACAAAGATTCTGCTTCCTAGCTTCCTTCGAATACTTCAAAGGCACTACCCCTTCTGAGCTTTCTCTGGTAAATTCAAGCCTCTAAAAAGGGCCTCTACTCGCACTCCTTGTGGTAGACCTCCAAATACTTCTGCGTATTTGAACTCTCGAGTCTGTGCACCTTCTGTGACAACAACCTTTCTCTCTCTCTTCCACCTTAGTTAATAACTCCTAAGGACTCAACTAGCCTGCTCAGGTCTTGGACGACTCCTGTGCTTCACTTGGACTTCTGCTGGAATGAGAAAAACAATATCCCTCCAGAGATTTTAGAGATAAACTTTGAACCTTTGTCAATTCACTCCTTGTGGATGTTTCACTACACTCCTTGCATGAAATTCTCTCTCAGGAAGAGAAACAATTGAAACTCATTCCCTTTCTTCTCTTAGACCTCAAACATTTAATATGAAATAACACATTCAACACAGTATTAAATCAAATGTATAACAAAGAGAATAAAATAACTATAAACATACCATTCAACATGTATACAAAGAAAACATCATAACACCATGAGTCTGATTCAAAGCTTCATATATTAATTCAAAGATTTTGTACATGGGTTCTTCTCTACAACTTTCTGCTACAACTTTCTTCTTCTTATGCCCTATGCTAATGTTACAATGATCTAATGATACCATAATACAAAGATGAGGGTGTCTATATCCATTTTCCCTCATGTTCTTCTAGACTGTCTAATCTCTAATTCAAACCTACCTACTTTCATTAACTATGCATAAATGCCTCTACCTTCTATAGATGAGAGTGAATCGCTAATGATCTGTTTACAATATGCAATTACGCTTCCCTTTAACCATTACATTAATGCTTCAAAAACATTTCCAAAATGTGCGTTGGAGGTCTTCAGCTGTCTTCCGCCTTTTACGTTGCTTGCTTGGCTGACTGCTTACGATGCTCCTGCATCATACTTCCTCACTTGAAAATTTTCATGAACTCTTGTTCATGAGCTCTTACACGGTATGTCCATGCTTATGAATTTCTACTTCATCTTCCCAACTGGCATTTCAACTTGATGTCCTTTCCATTTGACCAAGTATTCAAAATACTCCTTCCTCCTGGTCTTTTTGCTAACCCTCTTGTAAATTATTATTTCCATCTGTGGATTTTCAGCTACATACATTTGTTTGGTCCACTGAACTTATGTCTGTTCATTCTCTGCCCCTGTTTCTTCATCTCTGTAAGGGTACAAATCTGAGATGTTGAATATTGGTGAAATTCCGATCCCATCGGGTAATTCAATCTCATATGCGTTTGCCCAAAATTTCTTTATGACCTTGCATGGTCCAATCTTCTTCATTTTCAGTTTATTATATGTTCCCCTTGGGAACCTCTCCTTCCTCATATGTGCAAGAATTAGATCACCAACTTCATATTGAAGTTCTTGCCTGTGTTGATCTTCTCTATGCTTGTATTCTTGATTTGAACTCTGCAATCGCTCTTTGACTCGGCTATGAAGCTTCTTCATTGCTTCTACAAAGTCCTCTGCACTAGCACTTCTGAATTCAGTTTGTTCCATATATTTTAAATTAGAAACTCCCATTGGATGCATTCCATATACAATTTGGAATGGACTATGCCCTGTGCTTCTATTGATCGAATCATTATAAGCAAATTATGCCTGTGGCAGAATGTCATCCCACTGACTATGGTGTTCAGTCACTGGGCTCCTCAGCAAATCTCCCAAGATTCTATTCACAACTTATGTCTGCCCATCCATCTCAGGATGATAAGCTAAGCTAAAAGACACACTTGTCCCCATTTTCTTCCATAAAGTCCTCCAGAAATGTCCCATGAACTTTGTATCCCAATCTGAAACTATACTCCTTGGAAAGTCGTGAAGTCTGATGACTTCTTTGAAAAACAGGTTCATAATATGAGTGTGTCATTGGTTTTCTGGCATGGTATGAAATTTTCCATCTTTGAAAATATTTCTACCACCACAAAGATTAAATCAAATCCTCTTTGTGTCCTTGGCAGTCCCAATACAAAATCTATGCTCAGTGCATCCCACGGCCTCTCAGGTATGGGTAATGGCTAATATAACCCTGTGTTTTTCCTTTTCCCCTTTGTGTGCTGACAAATCCTACATCTGTCCACAAATTTCTTAACATATGTCCTCATCCCTGGCCAAAAATATGCGCCATTCAACTTTGAGAACGTTTTGTCATGAAAGAAATGTCTAACCAATCCTCTGTTGTGTTTTTCCTTCAGCAGGTTCTCCCTCATGGATCATTTTGGAATACATAACTGATTGCCCCTGAATAATAATCCATCATGAATCATATATTCGATCCATTGGCTTTTGTCCCTGATAATTGGATTCTCATATGCCTCATACGCCTCTTTAAAATATGGATCATCTCTGTACATTTCTTTGAGGTTATCAAAACCCAAAGTTTTGACTCTAAATTCCTGCATAAGCAAACATTTCCTACTCAAAGCATCAACGACTTTGTTAGCGGTTCCAGAAATATGCTTAGTCACAAAAGTAAAATTTTGCATGAATTCAACCCATTTTGCATGCTTTTGGTTCAACTTGTCCTGTTGAGTCACGAATTGGAAATCGTGATTATCGCTAAACAAAACAAACTCTTTAGGAACCAAATATTGTCTCCATTTCTTCAGTGCTTGTATGACCGCATAGAATTCTTTCTCATATGTTGAGTATTTAATCTTTGCTTCATTCAATTTCTTGCTGAAGTATGCAACTGACCTATCGTCCTAGCTCAAGACTGCTCCAATTGCAAATCCACTCGTGTCACACTTGACCTGGAACGTCTTTTTAAAGTCTGGAAAAACCAGAATTGGCTACTCTGTGATCTTTTTCTTCAGTAGATTGAAACTCTTCTCTGCTTCTTCTGTCCAGTGAAAATACTTGTGTATTTTCTTCATCGTTTCCATCATCGGTGCGCTAATCCCACTGAAATTTCGGATGAATTTCCTGTAGAAACTAGCTAAACCATGGAAGCTTCGAACTTCAAACACACTTTTCGGTGATGGCCAATTCTTAATCACCTCTACCTTATCCGGATCCATTTTCAGCTCATCTGCAGAGATAACAAAACCCAAATAAATGAGTTATGTCCTCATAAATGTTGATTTCTTCATGTTTATCAACAACTTCTCTTGTTGTAATCTTCTCATCACTGTAGCTAAATGCTTCAAGTGCTCTGCTTCTGTCTTGCTGAAAATCAATATATCGTCAAGACATATGATGACAAATTTCCCAATGAAATCCTTCAGGACTTCATTCATCAATTTCATGAAAGTACTGGGTGCATTTGTTAAGCCAAATTGCATAATAAGCCATTCATACAACCCCTCATTCATCTTGAATGTTTTCATCCATTCATCACCTTCTCTCATACAAATTTGATGATATCCGCTTTTTAAATCAATCTTTGAAAAAAACTTTGCTCCACTCAAGTAATCCATCAAATCATCCATCCTTGGTAATGGAAATCTGTATCTGATGGTAATATTATTGATTTCCCTTAAGTCTTTACACATCCTCCAGCCTCCATCTTTCTTTGGGCTAAGTATTGTTGGAACAACGCATGGACTCAAGCTCTCTCGAATCAATCCTTTGTCCATTAAATCATGGACTTGTCTCTTGACTTCTTCATTTTTCTGCTGCGTCAACCTGTATGCTGCTTTGTTTGGTAAACTGGCTCTAGGTATAAGATCAATGTGATGGATTATACTACTGATCGGTGACAACAAACAAGGTAGTTCGTCCACTACTATATCAGCAAACTCTCTCAGCAACTTTTGGATTTCTTCTGGTAAATCATTCACTCTTGTACTAGTCAAAACAATTTTAGGTTTTCTGACCACAATAAATTGTGTGTCTTCCTTCTTCTTAACCTCATTAAGAAGTTCCTTCCCACTCATGAGAAGTACACTATTGCTTGTCTCTGTTTTTATTTCTTTATCCTTAATCTTTAGCAACATGTGTGTCCTCCCATTCTTCTCCAAGGTGTATGTGTTCTTTCTCCCATCGTGAATCACGTTTCTTCCATATTGCCATGGTCTACCCAGCAATAGATGACAAACATCCATGGGAATGACATCACATAATATTTCATCCTTATATCCTCCTATTTTAAATTCAACTAAACATTGTTTAGTGACACTTAACTAATGTCCTTTTTGAATCCACGAAACTCTGTATGGGCTTGGATGTACGATAATCTCCAGCTCCATCGTTTCTACCATCTCTATAGAAACGAGGTTGTCTATGCTACCGATGTCCACTATAACCTTGCATACCCTATCTTTGGTCTTGCAAGTAGTCCGAAAAAGTCTGTTCTTTTGGGCTGGGTTCGATGCCTCCTTCTCTGGCGTTAAGAGAACTTTCCTCATCATTAAATATCTTTCACCCTCAACATCTTCTGCCTCAACATTTTGTCCTTGTGCTTCAGAAATGCGAGTTTCACCACCTTATTTCTTCCTATCTGGACACTCATAAGATTTATGTCTGTTTTTCCCACAAACAAAACATTTCACTTCACCTCCTCGGCCTCTTTCTCTTCCTCTGGTACGAGAAAAAGTATTTCTATCAGCATATTGTCCTCTCCGTGAGCTTCCCCCTCTCTCAGGTTGGGTTTGAGGTTTCTTCCCCTCTTCTTTAGATTTATGAGTTTTGTCTTGGGAAATTGTTTTTCCTCTGGTTTGACTTCTGCCTTCGCCTCTTTGACCTTTCTTTTGGCTCAACTTCTCTTCAAATTTCAGAGCTATCTGATAAGCATCTTCTAGATTCTGAAGGGTCATCATGCTCATCTTATCCTGAATGTCATAACGCAGACCATTCATGTACCTGGAAACTTTTTCATCATCTCTTTCATGATGACCTGCTCTGATGTTTATCTTGTAGAACTCTTTAGTGTATTCTTTCACTGACATTAGCCTCTGTCTCAAATTATGCATCCTCCAAAACAAAGTAATTTGATAATCCTTGGGTATGAATTTGGCTTTCATATTCGCAACCATTATATCCCAAGTCTTGATTTTCTGCTTGCCTTTGCAGCGTCTGTCAGCCTGTAGTTCATCGCACCATAATGTTGCATGCCCTTTAAGTCTTGTGACAACATGCTTGACCTTCTTGTCTTCCTTGACATCCTCATAGTGGAAGTACCTATCTAGAGCCCTAATCCAGTCTATAAGCTCTTCAACATCTAGGTTCCCCTCATACATGGGAATCTCCATTTTTTCCCTAGCACCTATCCTTACAACAACCCTAAATAGGCATTCATCTGCAGCATCTTCGACTGCCACTTCTTCTCCTTCATGTCCATCTTCATTTTCACTTCCAGCTTCGCTGATATCCCCAGCATTAACTGTGCGCCACTGTGTTGTCTCCATGGCATCAAGCCTAGCACGTAGTTCACACATTTCTCTTTCCACTGCTGGATCAGGCATTGGCATGGGCCTATCTCTTCTTCTCAGCGGCATGGCTAAGAAATTCTCCTCTTTTCTCTGCTACAAAAAACAAAGAACTTTTTATGTGCTCTGATACCACAACTGACGCAGACCCCCTACCCTCGGGCCGAGATCCGCTCATGATCTTCACTACAACCACACCGAGGGTTAATCAACCCCTTTGTTCAAGCCACATAGGACTTCGATTTTCATGATTTCACGATCCCTGTTGTCGAGGTTCTTGGCCCTTCCACCTGTTGAAACCCGAAACGCCAAAATGTCGAAGTCTTTGGCTGTGTCCTCCTTTGCTTCTGTATCGCGTTTCGTGACTTCAGGAATTCCAGAACAGGGAACCTTGATCTCTTGTTTCCTAAAGTGTCAAATTGCCAAATTCCGACACGTTCATCAATTTTTGGCTCCTCAACGGGTTTTTCTCTTTTTCAAGGTTTTGGACCTCGCGATTTCGCGCTAATGTGAGGTTTCCTAAATCTCCAACCCCCGAACCCTGAAACAGTCAACGGAGTCTAACTTCGACTATTAACGAAAACTCACCACCTGTCCTCTCAGCTATCCTCAGCCTCTGACGTGGATTCCTGCCACCTGTCACCTTTCCCGGCTATGGAAACTTTAATCAGTCTTCGATTGTCGTTCCCCTATCACTTCAAAACCCTGAATTCTGAAGCGATGCCTTCTATGGAATCAACGATTGATGGCCTTCCTTAAGATCCAATGGCTCACATTATTTCGGGCTTCCAGGTACAGTGGGTTCAAAACTCTCAATCCCAAAACACTCGTCACCACAATCCCAAATCCCCGAACCCCGAAACACCGAAATGTTGAAACGCACCTTCACAGATATTTTGCATTTCACAAAATAGGGATTTCTGACGTGAAGTGTGCCGAATCCTTGTCAAGGGGCATGCCGAAACCCCAATCCTCGAAATTCCAAAATGCCACTTCAAGGATTTTCTGGGTTTCACAACTCTGGGTTTTTCAATATAAAGGCCCCTGGTTTTCTAGCATGTTATGAAATGTGCCATCTTTGAAAATCTGTCTACCACCACAAAGATTTAATCAAATCCTCTTTGTGTCCTTGGCAGTCCCAATACAAAATCCATGCTCACTGCATCCCACAGCCTCTCAAGTATGGGTAATGGATGGTATAACCTTGTGTTTTTTTTTTCCCCTTTGTGTGCTGACAAATCCTACATCTGTCCACAAATTTCTTAACATATGTCCTCATCCCTAGCCAAAAATATGCACCATTAAACTTTGAGAACATTTTGTCATGACCGAACATTCCGACCAATCCTCCACTGTGTTTTTCCTTTAGCAGGTTCTCCCTCATGGAGCATTTTGGAATACATAGTTGATTGCCCCTAAATAATAATCCATCATGGATCATATATTCATTCCACTGGCTTATGTCCCTGAGAATTGGATTCTCAGATGCCTCATATGCCTCTTTAAAATATGGATCATCTCTGTACATTTCTTTGAGGTTATCAAAACCCAAATTTTTGACTCTAAATTCTGCATAAGCAAACATTTCCTGCTCAAAGCATCAGCGACTTTGTTAGCGGTTCAAGAAATATGCTTGATCACAAAAGTAAAATTTTGCATGAATTCAACCCATTTTGCATGCTTTTGGTTCAACTTGTCCTGTTGAGTCACGAATTGCAAAGTGTGATTATCGTTGTACAAAACAAACTCTTTAGGAACCAAATAATGTCTCCATTTCTTCAGCGCTTGTATGACTGCATAGAATTCTTTGTCACATGTTGAGTATTTAATCTTCACTTCATTCAATTTCTCGCTGAAGTATGTGACCGACCTGTCATCCTAGCTCAAGAATGCTCCAATTTCAAATCCACTCGCATCACACTTGACCTGGAATGTCTTGTTAAAGTCTGGAAAAACTAGAATTGGTTGCTCCGTGATCTTTTTCTTCAGTAGATTGAAACTCTTCTCTGCTTCTTCTGTCCAGTGAAAAGACTTGTTTCTTTTCTTCACCGTGTCCATCATCGGTGTGCTAATCCCACTGAAATTTCTGATGAATTTCCTATAGAAACTAGCTAAACCATGGAAGCTTCGAACTTCAAACACACTTTTCGGTGATGGCCAACTCTTAATCGCCTCTACCTTATCCGGATCCATTTTTAGCTGATCTGCAGAGATAACAAAACACAAATAAATGAGTTATGTCCTCATAAATGTTGATTTCTTCATGTTTATCATCAACTTCTCTTGTTGTAATCTTCTCATCACTATAGCTAAATACTTCAAGTGCTCTGCTTCTGTCTTGTTGAAAATCAATATATCGTCAAGATATACGATGACAAATTTCCCAATGAAATCCTTCAGGATTTCATTCATCAATCTCATGAAAGCATCGGGCGCATTTGTTAAGCCAAATGGCATAACAAGCCATTCATACATCCCCTCATTCGTCTTGAATGTTGTCGTCCATTCATCACTTTTTCTCATACGAATTTGATGATATCCGCTTTTTAAAATCAATCTTTGAAAAAAACTTTGCTCCACTCAAGTAATCCATCAAATCATCCATCCTTGGTAATGGAAATATGTATCTGATGGTAATCGTATTGATTTACCTTGAGTCTGTACACATCCTCCAGCCTCCATCTTTCTTTGGGCTGAGTACTGTTGGAACAATGACTGGACTCAAGCTCTCTCGAATCAATCCTTTGTCCATTAAATCCTGGACTTGTCTCTTGACTTCTTCATTTTCCCGCGGCATCAACCTGTACGCTGCTTTGTTCGGTAAACTGGCTCCAGGTATAAGATCAATGTGATGGCTTATACTCCTGATCGGTGGCAATGAACAAGGTAGTTCATCCACTACTATATCAGCAAACTCTCCTAGCAACTTCTGGATTTCTTCTTGTAAATCATTCACTCTTGTACTGGTCAAAACAATTTTAGGTTTTCTGACCACAATAAATTGTGCATCTTCCTTCTTCTTAACCTCATTAAGAAGTTCCTTCCCACTCATGAGAAGTACAATTTTGCTTGTCTCTGTTTTTACTTCTTTATCCTTAATCGGTAGCAACATGTGTGTCCTCCCATTCTTCTCCAGGGTGTATGTGTTCTTTCTCCCATCATGAATCACGTTTCTGTCATATTTCCATGGTCTACCCAGCAATAGATGACAAACATCCATGGGAATGACATCACATAATATTTCATCCTTATATCCTCCTATTTTAAATTCAACTAAACACTGTTTAGTGACATTTACCTGATGTCCTTTTTTTAGTCATGAAACTCTGTATGGGCTTGGATGTATGATAGTCTCCAACTCCAACTTTTCTACCATCTCTGTAGAAACGAGGTTGTCTGTGCTACCGCTATCCACTATAACCTTGCATACCCTATCTTTGGTCTTGCAAGCAGTCTGGAAAAGTCTGTTCCTTTGGGATGGCTTCTTTGCCTCCTTCTCTGGCATTAAGAGAACTTTCCTCATCATTAAAGATCTTCCACCCTCAGCATATTCTGCCTCAACATTCCATCCTTGTGCTTCAGAAATGTGAGTTTCATCACCTTCTTTCTTCCTATCTGGACACTCATAAGATTTATGTCCACTTTTCCCACAAACAAAACATTTCACTTCACCTCCTTGGCCTCTTCCTCTTCCTCTGGTACGAGAAAAGGTATTTCTATGAGCATAATGTCCTCTCCGTGAGCTTCCCCCTCTCTCAGGTTGGGTTTGAGGTTTCTTCCCCTCTTCTTTAGATTTCTGAGTTCTGTCTTGCAAAATTGTTTTGCCTCTGGTTTGACTTCTGCCTCCGCCTCTTTGACCTTTCTTTCGGCTCATCTTCTCTTCATATTTCAAATCCATCTGATAAGAATCTTCTACATTCCAAAGGGTCATCATGCTCATCTTGTTCTGAATGTCATATCGCAAACCATTCATGTACCTGGCAACCTTTTCATCATCGCTTTCCCGATGACATGCTTTGATGTTTATGTTGTAGAATTCTTCAGTGTATTCTTTCACTAACATTAGACTTTGTCTCAAATTCTACATCCTCCGAAACAGAGTAATTTGATCATCCTTGGGTATGAATTTGGATTTCATCTTCGAAACCATTCTATCCCAGCTCTTGATTTTCTTTTTGCATTTGCAGCGTCTGTCAGTCTGCAGTTCATCCCACCATAATGCTACATGCCCTTTAAGTCTTGTGACAGCGTGCTTGACCTTCTTGTCTTCCTCGACATCCTCATAGTGGAATTACTTATCCATAGCCCTAATATAGTCTAGAAGCTCTTCAACATCCAAGTTCCCCTCATACATGGGAATCTCCATTTTTTCCCTGGCACCTATCCTTACAACAACCCTGAATAGGTATTCATCTGTAGGCTTGTAGCATCTTCGACTGCCACTTCTTCTCCTTCATGTCCAACTTCATTTTCACTTTCAGCTTCGCTGATATCCCTAGCATTAACTCTGCGCCTCTATGTTGTCTCCATGGCATCAAGCCTAGCACGTAGTTCACACATTTCTATTTCCATTGGTAGATCAGGCATTGGCATGGGCCTATCTCTTCTTCTCGGCGGCATGGCTGAGAAATGCTCCTCTTTTCTCTGCTACAGAAAACAAAGAACTTTTTCTATGCTCTAATACCATAAATGATGCATACCACCTGCCCTTGGGCCGAGATCCGCTCAGGATCTTCACTACAACCACACTGAGGGTTAATCAACCCCTTTATTGAAGCCACAAAGGACTTCGAGTTTCACAATTTCGTGGGCCCTGTTGTCAAGATTCTCGGCCCTTCCACCTGTTGAAACCCAAAATACTGAAACACGGAAGTCTTTGGCCGCGTCCTCCTCTGCTTCTGTATCATGTTTCGTGACTTCGGGAATTCCAGAATAGCGAACCCCGATCTCTTTTCTCCTAAAGTGTCAAATTGCCGAATCCCGACACGTTCATCAATTTTTGGCTCCTCAACGGGTTTTTCTCTTTTTCGGGGTTTTGGACCTCGTGATTTCGCAAATCTTGACATGAGGTTTCCTAACTCTCCAACCCCCTAACCTCGAAATAGTCAACAGAGTCTAACTTTGACTATTGACGAAACTCGCCACCTGTCCTCTAAGTTGTCCTCAGTCTCTGATGTGGATTCCTACCACCTGTGTCCTTTCTTGGCTTTCAGAACTTTAATCAGTCTTCGACTATCGTTCCCCTATCACTTCGAAACCCTGAATTATGAAGTGATGCCTTCTATGGAAAAAACAGTTGATGGCCTTCCTTAAGATCCAACAACTCACGTTATTTCGAGCTTCTGGGTACTGGGGCTTCGAAACTCTCGATCCCAAAACACTTGTCACCACAATCCCAAATCCCTGAACCCTGAAACACCAAAATGTTGAAACATGCCTTCATAGATATTTCGCGTTTCACAAATTCGGGATTTATGACGTGAAGTGTCCCGAATCCTTGTCAACGAGCATGCCAAAACCCCGATCCCCGAAATGCCGAAATGCCACTTCAAGGATTTTCTGGGTTTCGCAACTCCGGGTTTTTCAATACAAAGGCCCCTGGCACCTTGTCATCGGGAATTTTGGTATTCTGAATACCGAATTACCAAAATCAAGAAATTCACATCAAGTTCTATCACAACTCACGACTTCGATTTTTTTTCTTTACTATGCCTAACTCCTTGTCATCAAGACACCCGAAATGATGAACTCCAAAATTCTAAAATGCCAAAAAAATTTCTCCTCACCTTCACACATGATAATCCAGTTCGTGCTTCAGGAGTTTGAGCGACCAAGGGTTTCGTCCACACTTCGGACTTACAACCCCTGAAATGAAGAAATTATCTCGACGGTCCAATAGTCGCGATCAATGGTCCACATTGGATCCTGCCTCTCGAAGGTTGGATTCGTCCAATGCTTATCTTTCCTGCATGTCTCCTAGATCCTACAGTCCTTGCTATCTCCTGAGTTCTTCACAGAGAATTTCGACCATTCGATTCTTCCCTCAAGAATCTCTATGGAACGAATCGATGTTCCTTCACTGGAACTTAACCTTCTGCATGGAGATTATGCTTCCTACCTTCCTTCGAATACTTCAAAAACACTACCCCTTCTGAGCTTTCTCTAGTAAATTCAAGCCTTAGATAAGGGCCTCTTCTCGCACTCCTTGCGACAGACCTCCAAATACTTCTATGTATTTGAACTCTCGACTTTGTGCACCTTCTGTGACATCAGTCTTTCTCTCTCTCTTCCACCTTAGTTAATAACTCCTAAGGACTCAGCTAGGCTGCGCATGTCTTGAATGGCTCCTATGCTTCACTTGTACTTATGTTGGAATGAGAACAACGGTATCCCTCCTGAGCTTTCAAAGATAAACTTTGAACCTTTGTCAATGCACTCCTTGCAGGAAATTCTCTTTCAGGAAGAGAAACAATTGAAACTCATTCTCTTTCTTCTCTTAGACCTCAAACATTTATATGAAATCATACATTCAACACAGTATTAAATCAAATGTGTAATAGAGAGAATAAAACAACTATCAGGATATTGTTCATCATGTATACACAGAAAACATCATAACACCATGAGTCTGATTCAAAGCTTCATATATTAATTCAAAGCTTCTGTACATGGGTTCTTCTCTACAACTTTCTGCTACAACTTTCTTCTTATTTTTCCCTATGCTAATGTTACAATGATCTAATGATACCATGATACAAAGATGAGGGTGTCTATATCCATTTTCCCTCCTATTCTAATTCAAACCTACCTACTTTCATTAACTATGCATAAATGCCTCTACCTTCTATAGATGAGAGAAAATCGCTCATGATCTATTTACAATATGCAAGTACGCTTCCCTTTAACCATTACATTAATGCTTCAAAAACATTTCAAAAACGTGCGTTGGAGGTCTTCAGCTGTCTTCTGCCTTTTACATTGCTTGCTTGGCTGGCTGCTTATGATGCTCCTACATCATATTTCCTTGCTTGAAAATTTTGATGAACTCCTATTCATGACCTCTTGCACGGTCTGTCCATGCTTATGAATGTTTGCTTCATCTTCCCAATTGGCATATTCAACTTGATGTCCTTTCCATTTGACCAAGTATTCAAAATGCTCCTTCCTCCTGGTCTTTTTGCTAACCCTCTTGTCAATTATTCTTTCCATCTGTGGCTTTTCAGCTACAGGCATTTGTTTCATCCACTGAACTTATGTCTGTTCATTATCTTCCCCTGTTTCTTCAGCTCTGTAAGGGTACAAATCTGAGATGTTGAATATCGGTGAAATTTCGATCCCATCAGGTAATTCAATCTCATATGCGTTTGCCCCAAATTTCTTTATGACCTTGCATGGTCCAATCTTCTTCATTTTCAGTTTGTTATATGTTCCCCTTGGGAACCTCTTCTTCCTTAGATGTGCAAGAATCAGATCACCAACTTCATATTGAAGTTCTCTCCTGTGTTGATCTGCTCTGCGCTTGTATTCTTGATTTGAACTCTGCAATCACTCTTTGACTCGGCTGTGAAGCTCCTTCATTGCTTCTGCAAAATCCTTTGCACTAGCACTTCTAAATTCAGTTTGTTACATATATTTTAATTTAGAAACTCACCTTGGCTGCATTCCATATACAATTTGGAATGGAATTTTCCCTGTGCTTCTATTGATCGAATCATTATAAACAAATTCCACCTGCAGCAGAATGTGATCCCACTGACTGTGGTGTTCAGTCACTAGGCTCCTCAGCAAATCTCCCAAGCTTTTGTTCACAACTTTTGTCTACCCATCTGTCTAAGGATGATAAGCTGAGCTAAAAGACAAACTTGTCCCCAGCTTCTTCCATAAAGTCCTCCAAAAATGTCCCATGAACTTGGTATCCCGATCTAAAACTATACTCCTTGGCAAGTCGTGAAGTCTGATGACTTCTTTGAAAAACAGGTTCGCAATATGAGTTGTGTCGCTGGTTTTCTGGCATGGTATGAAATGTGCCATCTTTGAAAATCTGTCTACCACCACAAAGATTGAATAATATCCTCTTTGTGTCCTTTGTAGTCCCAATAAAAAAATCCATGCTCATTGCATCCCACAGCCTCTTAGGTATGGGTAATGGCTAGTATAACCCTATTTTTTTCCTTTTCCCCTTTGTGTGCTGACAAATCCTACATCTGTCCACAAATTTCTTAACATATGTCCTCATCCCTGGCCAAAAATATGCGCCATTCAACTTTGAGAACGGTTTGTCATGACAGAAATGTCCAACCAATCCTCCACTATGTTTTTCCTACAGCAGGTTCTCCCTCATGGAGAATTTTGGAATACATAAATGATTGCCCCTGAATAATAATCCATCCTGGATCATATATTCGGTCCACTGGCTTCTGTCCCTGGGAATGGGATTCTCAGATGCCTCATAGCCTCTTTAAAATATGGATCATCTCTGTACATTTCTTTGAGGTTATCAAAAACCAAAGTTTTGACTCTAAATTCCTGCATAAGCAAACATTTCCTGCTCAAAGCATCAGCGACTTTGTTAGCGGTTCCAAAAATATGCTTAATCACAAAAGTAAAATTTTGCATGAATTCAACCCATTTTGCATGCTTTTGGTTCAACTTGTCCTGTTGAATCACGAATTGCAAAGCATGATTATCGTTGTACAAAACAAACTCTTTAGCAACCAAATAATGTCTCCATTTCTTCAGCGCTTGTATGACCGCATAGAATTCTTTGTCATATGTTTAGTATTTAATCTTTGTTTCATTCAATTTGTCGCTGAAGTATGCGACCGGCCTGTCATCCTGTCTCAAGACTACTCCAATTGCAAATCCACTCATGTCACACTTGACCTGGAACGTCTTGTTAAAGTCTGGCAAAACCAAAATTGGTTGCTCCGTGATCTTTTTCTTCAGTATATTGAAACTCTTCTCTGCTTCTTCTATCTAGTGAAAATACTTGTGTCTTTTCTTCACCATGTCCATCATTGGTGCGCTAATCCAACTGAAATTTCAGATGAATTTCCTATAGAAACTAGCTAAACCATGGAAGCTTCGAACTTCAAACACACTTTTCGGTGATGGTCAATTCTTAATCGCCTCTACCTTATCTGGATCCATTTTCAACTCATCTGCAGAGATAACAAAACCCAAATAAATGAGTTATGTCCTCATAAATGTTGATTTTTCATGTTTATCAGCAACTTCTCTTGTTGTAATCTTCTCATCACTATAGCTAAATTCTTCAAGTGTTCTACTTCTGTCTTGCTGAAAATCAATATATCGTCAAGATATACGATGACAAATTTCCCAATGAAATCCTTCAGGACTTCATTCATCAATCTCATGAAAGTACTGGGAGCATTTGTTAAGCCAAATGGCATAACAAGCCATTCATACAGCCCCTCATTCGTCTTCAATGTTGTCTTCCATTCATCACCTTCTCTCATACGAATTTGATGATATCCACTTTTTAAATCAATCTTTGAAAAAAACTTTGCTCCACTCGAGTAATCCATAAAATCATCCGTCCTTGGTAATGGAAATCTATATCTGATGGTAATCTTATTGATTTCCATTGAGTCTGTACACATCCTCTAGCCTCCATCTTTCTTTGGGATGAGAACTGTTGGAACAGTGCATGGAATCAAGCTCTCTCGAATCAATCCTTTGTCCATTAAATCCTGGACTTGTCTCTTGACTTCTTCATTTACCTACGGCATCAAACTATACGTTTCTTTGTTCGGTAAACTAGCTCCAGGTATAAGATCAATGTGATGGCTTATACTCATGATGGGTGGCAATGAACAAGGTAGTTCATCCACTACTATATCAACAAACTTCCCAGCAACTTCTGGATTTCTTCTAGTAAATCATTCACTCTGGTACAACTCAAAACAATTTTAGGTTTTCTGACCACAATAAATTGTGTGTCTTCCTTCTTCTTAACCTCATTAAGAAGTTCCTTCCCACTCATGAGAAGTACACTGTTTCTTGTCTCTGTTTTTACTTCTTTATCCTTAATCGGTAGCAACATGTGTGTCCTCCCATTCTTCTCCAGGGTGTATTTTTTATTTCTCCCATCATGAATCACATTTCTGTCATATTGCCATGGTCTACCCAACAATAGATGACAAACATCCATGGGCATGAAATCACATAATATTTCATCCTTATATCCTCCTATTTTAAATTCAACTAAACACTGTTTAGTGACATTTACCTAATGTCCTTTTTGTAGCCCAAAAACTCTGTATGGGCTTGGATGTACGATAGTCTCCAGCTCCAACTTTTCTACCATCTCTGTCGAAACAAGGTTGTCTGTGCTACCGCTGTCCACTATAACCTTGCATACCCTGTCTTTGGTCTTGCAAGCAGTCCGAAAACATTTGTTCCTTTGGGATGGGTTCTCTGCCTCCTTCTCTGGCATTAAGAGAACTTTCCTCATCATTAAAGATCTTTCACCCTCAACATCTTTTGCCTCAACATTATGTCCTTGTGCTTCAGAAATGTGAGTTTCACCACCTTCTTTCTTCCTATCTAGACACTCATAAGATTTATGTTTGTTTTTCCCACAAATAAAACATTTCACTTCACCTCCTCGGCCTCTTCCTCTTCCTCTGGTATGAGAAAAAGTATTTCTATCAGCATATTGTCCGCTTCGTGAGCTTCCCCCTCTCTCAGGTTGGGTTTGAGGTTTCTTCCCCTCTTCTTTAGATTTTTGAGTTCTGTCTTGGGAAATTGTTTTGCCTCTGGTTTGACTTCTGCCTTGACCTCTTTGACCTTTCTTTCGGCTCAGCTTCTCTTCATCTTTCAGATCCATCTGATAAGCATCTTCTACATTTCGAAGGGTCATCATGCTTATCTCGTCCTGAATGTCATATTACAGACCATTCATGTACCTGGCAACCTTTTCATCATCGCTTTCCTGATGACCTGCTCTGATGTTTATCTTTTAGAACTCTTCAGTGTATTCTTTCACTGACATTAGCCTCTGTCTCAAATTATTCATCCTCCAAAACAGAGTAATTTGATAATCCTTGGGTATGAATTTGGCTTTCATCTTCGTAGCCATTCTATCCCAGCTCTTGACTTTTTTCTTTCCTTTGCAGTGTCTGTCAGCCTGCAGTTCATCGCACCATAATGTTGCATGCCCTTTAAGTCTTGTGACAACGTCCTTGACCTTCTTGTCTTCCTGGACATCCTCATAGTCGAAGTACTTATCCAGAGCCCTAATATAGTCTAGAATCTCTTCAACATCTAGGTTCCCCTCATACATGGGAATCTCCATTTTTTCCCTGGTACCTATCCTTGCAACAGCCCTGAATAGGATTTCATCTGCAACATCTTCGACTGCCACTTCTTCTGCTTCATGTCCAACTTCATTTTCACTTCCATCTTCACTGATATCCCCATCATTAACTTTGCACCACTGTGTTGTCTCCATGGCATCAAGCCTACCACGTAGTTCACGCATTTCTCTTTTCACTACTGGATCAGGCATTGGCATGGGCCTATCTCTTATTCTCGGTGGCATGGCTAAGAAATGCTCCTCTTTTCTCTACTACAGAAAACAAAGAACTTTTTATGTGCCTTGATACCACAACTGACGCAGACCCCCTGCCCTTGGGCCGAGATGCACACAGGATCTTCACTACAACCACGCCAAGGGTTAATCAACCCCTTTGTTCAAGCCACAAAGTACTTCAAGTTTCGTAATTTTGCGATCCCTGTTGTCGAGGTTCTCGGCCCTTCCACTTGCTGAAATTCAAAATGCTGAAACGCCGAAGTATTTGGTCGCATCATCCTCTGCTTTTGTATCACGTTTTTCTACTTCGGGATTTCCAGACTAGGGAACCCCGATATCTTGTATCCTAAAGTGTCAAATTGATGAATCCCGATACGTTCATCAATTTTTGGCTCCTCAACAGGTTTTTCTCTTTTTCAGGGTTTCGAAACTCACGATTTCACGAATCCTGATGTGAGGTTTCCTGACTCTCCAACCCCCGAACCCAGAAACAGTCAACGTAGTCTGACTTCGACTATTGATGAAAACTTGCCACCTGTCCTCTCAGCTATCCTTGGTCTCTGATGTGGATTCCTGCCACCTGTCACCTTTCTCGGCTTTCAGAACTTTAATCAGTCTTCGACTATCATTCCCCTATCACTTCAAAACCCCAAATTCTGAAGCGATGCCTTCTATGGAATCAACGGTTGATGGCCTTCCTTAAGATCCAACGACTCACGTTATTTTGGGCTTCTGTGTATCGAGGGTTCGAAACTCTCGATCCCAAAACACTTGTCACCACAATCCCGAATCCTTGAACCCCAAAACACCAAAATGTTGAAATGCGCCTTCACAGATATTTCGCATTTCAAAAATTTAGGATTTCTGATGTGAAGTGTCCCGAATCCTTGTCAACAGGCATGTTGAAATCCTGATCCCCAAAATGCCACTTCAAGGATTTTTCGGGTTTCGAAACTCCAAGTTTTTCAATACAAAGGCCCCTGGCTCCTTGTCATCAGGACTTCCGGTATCCCGAATCCCGAATTACCGAAATCCCAAAATTCACATCAAGTTTTGTCGCAACTCACGACTTCGGGTTTTTTGCTCTACTATGCCTAACTCCTTGTCATCAGGACCCCCGAAATGTCGAACTCCGAAATTCCGAAACGGCGAAACTTCTGCTCCTTTCCTTCACACACGATAATATAGTTCATTCTTTGGGAGTTCGAGTGACCAAGGGTTTCGTCCACACTTCGGACTTACAACCCCCAAAATGCCGAAATGATCTCGACAGTCCAACAGTCACGATCAATGGTCCACATTGGATCCTACCTCTCGAAGGATGGATTCATCCAATGGTTATATTCCCCGCAACTCTCCTAGATCCTACAGTCCTCGCTATTTCGTGAGTTCTCCATAGAAAATTTTGATCATTCGATTCTTCCCTCCAGAATCTCTATGGAATGAACCAATATTCCTTCACCGGAACTTAACCTTCTGCACGAATAGTTTTCTTCCTAACTTCCTTCGAATACTTCAAAGGCACTACCCCTTCTGAGATTTCTCTAGTAAATTCAAGCCTCGGAAAAGGGCCTCTGCTCGCACTCCTTGCGATAGACCTCCAAATACTTCTACGTATTTGAACTCTCGACTCTATGCACCTTCTACGAAAACATTCTTTCTCTCTCTCTTCCACCTTAGTTAATAACTCCTAAGGACTCATCTAGCCTGCGCATGTCTTGCACGGCTCCTGTGCTTCACTTTCACTTCTACTGGAATGAGAACAACAATATCCCTCCTGAGCTTTCAGAGATAAACTCTGAACCTTTGTCAATGCACTCCTTGCAGGAAATTCTCTCTCAGGAAGAGAAACAATTGAAACTCATTCTCTTTCTTCTCTTAGACCTCAAAAATTTAATATGAAATCATACATTCAACACAGTATTAAATCAAATGTATAACAAAGAGAATAAAACAACTATCAGCATACCATTCAACATGTATACACAAAAAACATCATAACACCATGAGTCTGATTCAAAGATTCATATATTAATTCAAATCTTTTGTACATGGGTTCTTCTCTACAACTTTCTGCTACAACTTTCTTCTTCTTCTGCCTTATGCTAATGTTACAATGATCTAATGATACCATGATACAAAGATGAGGGTGTCTATATCCGTTTTCCCTCCTATTCTTCTAGACTGTCTAATCTTTAATTCAAACCTACCTACTTTCATTAACTATGCATAAATGCCTCTACCTTCTACAAATGAGAGCGAATCGCTCATGATATGTTTACAATATGCAAGTATGCTTCCCTTTAACCATTACATTAATGCTTCAAAAAAATTTCAAAAACGTGCATTGGAGGTCTTCAGTTGTCTTCTGCCTTTTACGTTGCTTGCTTGGCTGGATGCTTACGATGCTCCTGCATCATATGTGATCATATACACCAGGTCTACTACAGAGTTATAAATCATATTTGGATGATGAAATTGATGAGGGATTTTGGTTGAGGTACAATTTGGGTACATGGTTTAGACAAGTAGTTGATGAGTTGGCACATACATGAGGTGTATATAGATTTTTTGGTACGGGTTGGTACATGGTTGATTCACTTGTTTATGTTACAGGTTGGTGCATGGTTTATGCACTTGTTTATGGTAGAGTTTGATTACAGGTTAAGGTACAGGTTTATGCATGTTTCAGGTTTATTGGTACATGTTTACAACAGTATATCTCACAGTGATAGTGTTATAGTGGTTCCATCATTCTACTTCTACTTCAGGGCAGTTGGACAGGGCAAGGACAGGTGGTTGTAGCCACATTCCGGTTGTATCTAGAGAACATAGTGGGTTGTAGCCTCCTTCTGCTTGTAGCTAGAGAATTGGGGAGTTGGATCTTTCCTCAGGTTATAGCCTGAGAAACTAGGGGGTTGAAGCCTCCTTCCAGCTTGAGCTAGAAAACAAAGGAATTTGGTGCTTCCAATGAATGTAATTCTTCAAGACATATAAGAAAAAGAATTCCTTGGTTTTCTCCCGATTTGGGTTTCCACTTAAAACACTGGTGTACTGTGTATGTGTGTGATTGTTCATTTCTTATTTCTCATTATTGGATAATAATTCTACATTGATATAACATTTGGATTATTTGAAGAAAAATGATTATAATTACGCTATTATTGATTCACCCCCCTATCAATAATCCAACAATTGGTATTAGAGCAGGTTCCTTCAAAAATCAGTTTAACCACTGAAAGGAAGATCATGGAGGGTACCAACTTGTATAAAAATGGAATACCACAGTTTGATAGACAAAAGTATTCTTTTTGGAGCATAAGGATGAAGAAATATATATAGGCACGGGGATTTCAAGTTTGAAAATCAATTGTAGATGGATACATAGCACCAGCAGTTCCACCAACAAATGACAAAGCAGTGAAACTCGGTGAGAATAATTCCAAATCTAAAAATGCACTTTTGAATGGTCTCAGTGATAAGGTATTCGCCAAAGTTGCACATTGTAAATCTGCTAAAGAGATTTGGGACAAGCTTCGAAATATTTATGAAGGAGATAAAAAAGTCAAAGCAGCAAAGCTTGAAACTTACAGAGGTTAGTTCGAAAAACTAAAAATGAAGGAAGATGAGAATATTGCAGCCTACTTCTTACGAGTCGACGAAACAACGAATGTAATCATAGGATTGGGAGAATAAATTGAAGAATCTGTAATTGTTCAAAAGGTACTAAGATCTCTTCCTATGAGATTTAACCCTAAGATATCAGCACTAGAAGAAAGATCAGATCTAAACTCAATAAGCATGGATGAACTGCATGGAATCTTCACAACATATGAAATGAGAACTGAACAGGAAAATCTAGATGTAAAAGAAGCATCCTTCAAAGCATCAAAAAGATCAAAGCAAAAGAAAAAGGAACAAGAAGAATATAGTAGCAGCAGTGACATCTCTGAAGATGATGAAGAAGTGGCCAACTTCGCCAAAGGACTGAACAAGGGAACCAACAACAGGTATAGAGGTAAGCTTCCTTTAATTTGTTTTAATTGTGATAGTATTGTTCATTTTGCTAACAAATGTTCTCATAAGAAAAAGAGAAATGATGAAGGTTACTGAAAATGAAAACACACATATAAAGGAAAAAGTGTTATCACTGAAATTTCATCTGCAAATGGTTACAGGAATCCAACATCTCCAAACACCCATTAGTTCATTCATGGCCCAAAAAATGCATTTCCAAAGGGCACATAACTATGCAACTGGTTATAAAATCAACATGTGCTAAGGATACAAAGGAAGCGTGTGCAAGTGAAACAATTGAAAAATGTCGGAAAAGCGCACATGCACCCGATGCGCGACTATGGATGCAAAAAGTCACGCACACCTCAAAACGACACATTTATGATTTTGGTCGGCCTTCCACCCACTTTTGGTTCATCTCCCAAGTCGATTTGAAACCCAAATCCGAGCTGAATCTGAGTGGGGGGGCTGGTCAAAGACCTAAGGGTGCCCTAAAGAGCCCCTTGTTCACACTAAAGACTAGTTAAATCATGCCTCAAAGTTTTGCTATAAAAAGAGGCCATGGGTGCACTATACTTCAAGGAATTCATTTGTATTGTTATGCTACCTATATTCTCTTAGAGGATCCTCTTTCCTCATCAAGGGCATACAAGCACCATTTCATTGAGTTATTCACAACACCTCTTGAGTGAATGAGCTTTGGATTTCTTCACCATTTCCTTCTAGTTTGTTATTTGTAAGAAGAGCTCAATATTTGGGGGTTCAATAGCCCTCCCTTGGAGGAAGAGGGGACCCATAAGTCTCCCTTTCTCTTTGTTTTTTTTCCACTAATACAATCCTATCCATTGGTGGCATGAATGTTGTTTATTTTTTATCCTAATATCTTTATACACCTTAGTTTAATTTCTTTTATTGTTATTATCTTAGTATTTTGTTTATTTATCATGCTTGATGTTTCTAACTCTTGCATTCACTGTTGTCTTGTCTAGATAACCCAACTGGACTTGTAAGCATCCTTATTTTGCTCATTTAGGTGACGAAAGGGACGCAACAGATTGGCGACTCCACTGGGGAAAGGTATCAATTTCCTCCCCATTTGGGTTTTTTGAGCACTTAACTTAGGTTTATTTAACTTGCAGGAACCATAACCGACCCATGCCTGCCTACAAAAATCTAAATTTAGAGCTGAGCTGAGAGAATTTCATCCGAAATTTTCTTCCTAGCCGCATATCAGAACGTGCGCGGGTTTACCAGCCCATAGGTGCATCTTCTGAGCACATGTGCCAAACTCACTGTGTTGCTCAGCGCATTCTGCACACCTATTGGGCCTGAGACATGATCACTTTTATGATGATTATTATACACTTTTGCCACATGTACATATGTGTTTTTCATATTTTAAAGGATCTTTTTGAAGAATTTCATGATAAAACGGTATGATAGACACTAGGTACATGTAATTCATGTTTAATGATTATATTGAGTATAGTTCGTCATGTTTTATGATTACCAAGATATAATTCATGTTTTTCTGGTGTTATAGGGAAAAAACACACCATGTTTATTCTTCCAGCACTTGATCTGGCACTCCTTCCAATACTTGTTCCGGCACTTGATCCCACACTCTGTCCAACACTGTGTATTACACAAAAACGGAGGACGAATTGGCGGTTATGGTATTGGTGGCTAGTAATGGGCGAATCGAGAACGTGGGTTTTGTTTATGCTTTCACCCTCTAGCTACTGAGCTCCTGACAACTCAGTTTTAGTTGTTCAAGAGGGAAATTATTGGCTCTCTCTGGTTTATCAGTTAGGGCATCATTTATTGTAATTTGCCGAATTTAGAAGTGGTTCGACCCTCCTGTGGTCGACCACTTGCCCTGTAAACATTATAAATACCATCGAGGTGGTCATACATAAGTTAAGCATTAGAATTGTCAGTGTGATAGACAGAAAAATGATTTTACGTTGTTTTGAGTTTTTTACATTGCCAGATTATGCTAGAACTGTGTTTTTGAGTTTTTATGGTGAATTCAACCTACTGAGTTCATGGTGTGCTTTTAGAGAGTGACCACGACTTGCTGGGGGACCCACTAGCAGTCTAGTAATTGTATTCATGTTTGTTTATGCATTTCATAATTTAATTGTTCTCTTTATTTTATGTACATGCATTTTTATTGTGTTAATTAGTTCGTTGTAGTTTAATTGTTTTGATTCTCTTTTGCAGGTTAGAATGATGAGATGTGTTAGCATGCATTGATCTTGTAGATTAGGAATGGGAATGCAAGTCCCTAGACTAACCCCATGCGCAATTAGATGTTAGATTATGCTTTGATTTATGATTTTATATTCAAGTTTAAAACAGAGTTTTAATTAGAATAGAATAGAGTTTTTATTTGGGTCCTCTTTGACAGGGATTTGATGGATGGATAGAATTAATTCAAGTTTTCAATTATAGCTTGCTTATCTCATTTTTATATAGATCTTGTTTAATTAGTTGTTGGTTAATGCATATTGTTAGTTTACTTTTCAATATCATAGTTTAATTTATGTTCTTAAGCATTTTTCTTATTGCAGTTTGAATTGTTAGAATAGATGTAGCATAGTTTCATTTATGTAATTTCCTTTCCTAGAATTAAATTGCAATTATATTTCTTAGTTAATAGTTGAATTTAATTATGAAGTTTTCTTACATAGTATAGAAGTACAATGATGATCTCGTTATGTTGTTGATGCTTAATACATGAATATGCAGAGTATCTAACATTGTTTTGTCATGGCTAAATTCTCATTGGATTGTTTAATCCATACCTTTCATTTTTCCATTAAGATTAGTGTTGAGATTATAACACTTGAATTGTCCTTTGTTGTCAAGTGCCATCGAGATATCATCCGACACCGAAGACATTCACACAACCACCAACATTATATTTGAGTTTTTCATATATTAAAGATAGTTTTCTTTCTTTCATAGGTTAAAAGGATAGTTTTCTTGCTTTCATAGATAAGAAGAGATAGTTTTCTTGATTTCATAGCTTAGAAAATAGTTTTATTGTTGTTGTAGGATAGATAGACTTTTCTTTGATAGATTAGATAGTAGTTTGCTTATCACAGATTAAGAATTAGTTGGTAGTTCTTCTTTCTTTCGATTAAATAGATTTCCTTCCATGAATTAGAAATAGTTTTGAATTAAGAATTTAGTCCACTTGTCTCTTAGGCTAGATAGGTGTTCAATGAGAATTTTTAATTTGATTGTTTGCAGTTGTTAGTTGTTTTTTCTTACTTTTCTATTTGCTTTAGTAGGTTAGTTAGTTGTCTTTTCTTATTTGTCTATTTCTTTAGTAGGTTAGATAGTTGTCTTTGCTTACTTGTTTACTTTCTTTAGTAGGTTAGTTAGGTGTCTTTGCTTGCTTGTTTATTTACTTTCTTTCATAGGGTAATTACTCATTAAATATAGGTTGGCAAGATTAAAGTAGTTTTATTTTGTCATTTGCTTATTGTCATGCTTAATAGTTTCTTTTTCCTATTGTCGAACTAGTTTGCTTCAAGTAGGATTTTTACTTGTTTTCTTAGAACTATCCATCGATCCTTGGCCCAAAAGTACTTAGGTTACCTAGTTTCAATTTTCTTAGTAGGGTTTGTTCATTAGATAGCTTTGTTTGAGTAGATTATCCTTAGATAGCTACCTTCCTTAGTTAGACTATACTCCTAGTAGCCTTCTACCTTTGGCATATATTTTGCTACAACTCGAAGTTTACTTACTCCAGGTTGACAATTTAATTGAGGGTTTCTACTGTGTTTTTAGTGCATATACAACACCCATCATTTTTGGTGTCGTTGTCGAGGAGTTGTCTTAAGGTAAGAAGTAGTTAGGAAATAGATCATCTTTAGACCTTAGCATTATCTTAGTGGTGGGGGAGCTTTAAGACGAGAGGTAAGAACCTACGCATATGCTATAGCAGGTTCCCCCAAACCCAATGGTAGTTTTTCCTTTTTGTTTGTGTTTTCTTTCATGAATAGACCTAGAAACCAAATGGTAGCTTTTTCTTTTGTTTTTTTCTTTCTTTTATGAATAGGCCTAGAGACCCACAAGGTAGATACATTAAATCAAAATCAGACCTTTCAACCAAGGTTCCTTTCGATCTCTTTGGGGGAAGGAACATTCCGCTTATAAAATCCGCAGATCGATACTGAAAAAAAAGAAGTTAGCTCAACTCAAATAGCTAAATAGTCTCTGAAGAAACTAACACATGGAGCACTATAGAACAATAAATTGAAGCATCAAGCATATTAGGAAAGGAGGCAAGACCACTCGAGCCTTCCGCAGAACCAAACAATACAACCTTTGCTTTTACACCACCACCAAGGGACCCTAATTTTAAGGACATCATAGACCCTGAACGGGTGAATCTTTTGTTTGGTAGTTCAACCAATGTAATTATATCTCAAATTGAAACAAAAAATTTGGCACCAATAGTCTCAACTGGCTCGAGTAGAGTCCCAGACATCCAATCCATAGGAAGTCCTTTCCATCAAAGGGAAACCTTTTTTTCTTCAAAGGTAAAACCACCTAGGTACTCTCTTTTTGGAAACCAATCCAATATGGATGAGCAGGAGGACCATAATAATGTAAGACTTGGGGAGGAAGAAGAAACTGGAAACCAAACCGAAACTACCTTCAGGTTTCCAATTTTAGACACCACTCCAAATGTCAACATGAAGAATATTTCTCTCTTAGCACTGCCTACCGTTTACGGTAAAAACAGTGAAGATCCAGACACCTTCCTATTTGAATTTGGCATCTTGTGTAGGAGATACAACTACATTCAAGATGCCCAGAAATTAAAACTCTTTCCTGCCACCCTCAAAGACTCTGCAGTAAGATGGTTCATGGGATTGGGAGAATCCAGTATTAGGTCTTGGGAAGCCATGAAAGACACTTTCTTAAGAAGTACCAAGACTACTGCAAGACCAAAGAGTCTCGTAACGACATCTTTAAAATCAACAATTAGAATATGAGACCCTTGAAGATTATATGGAAAGATTTGGTTACATCTCCCAGAAGTCAAAATACCATGACCTCCCAGAGGATGCAATTAGAGCTCTTTTCCTTAAGGGAATTTCAGAAGAATATCTAGAGATGCTTAACCTGATGGCATCAGGTGACATCTCTCATAAACCTTTTTCTGAAATATGTGAAATGTGTAAAAATTACTCAAGGAGTAAAGCCAAAACAGGAAATAATGTTTAGGACCCTTACAATAGAAACTTAAAACGAATTAGTTCAGGTGGTATCACAAGAGCATAGATATGGAAACTTTTAGAGAACTTCAAGACAGATATCTTAAGCACAATAGGTTCCTAGTTGGACACCCTAAAAATAAAAAAGAAACAGGAGGAGGAAAATGCAACAATGAGCATATATTGCCCAAGATGCAGGAGGAAGCATTCCTCAAGGGAATGCCCATTAGATAACATTTCAGTTTGTGGATTTTGTACAGAAGACCATGTAACTGAAAAATGTCCATCATTGCATGATTTATTAGCCATCTATAGGAGTGGAGATCCTAGGGAGTCTTCTTATGCACCTAGAAGGCCATGGAATCCTAGGAATCAACCCACATACCCGGATCTATAGTCTCAAGTTCCACCCTATTATCAAGAACAACAATGGAACTCACCAGGTTGGAAAAACTGGTCTACTCAGTACCAACATCCTTGGATTCAAGGATGGAGGGGAGGACACAACCAAGGAAACCCTCAAGCTCCACCTATACATATGTCCAACCAACCTTATCCTCAATTCTCACCGAACACTCTACAGCTTCTGCCAGGTTTTGTTCCACCACATTTACCTCTTATTCCACAACAACAACTACTACAATATCAAAATGCAAGCTCCCCGAGATTAACACTATTACTGGCACAACCAGTGCCAAATCCCAATAATAAGCCCCCTCAACCTCTTCACAATGTTGAGATGCAGGCCTTCCCAATGTATGTTATTACTCATGTTCCATTATAGGAAATTCAACTAAGATCGGGAAAACTTATAGATAGGGAGAGACCTTCAGTGGTCATCCAAGAAGAAGAAGAAGAAGAAGAAGAAGAAGAAACCACCAAACAACCCACAGATGACACCAGGTGGGAATATGTTATTATCCCGAAGAATCAAGAACCCAAGATTCCCCGAAATGAACCTTCACAAATTATGAAGGTCCCTCCTTATCCAGACCGATTGGTAATCGAGAAACCTACCACCTGACCAAAATTTGACATTTTGAATGAATTGAAAAATATTTGTGTCAAGATTCCTCTACTTCAAGACATTAAATACATTCCAATCTACAGTAAGGTAGTCAAAGAATTATATATCAAGAATCCAGGTAGGAATCAAAAGGACCCCCCTACAGTACACTTGATAGGAGGACTTTCCAAATACATATCAGAACATCCAAAACTAGCAAAATATGGGAATCCAGGAAACCCCGTAGTGACTATAACGATTAATGAGGTATCCATTGGAAACACTCTCATAGATCTAGGGGCAGCCATCAATGTTATGGCCGCTACTACCTTGGAACAATTATAGTTACAACCTCTTCTTCGACCTACCCCAACCATTTTGGAATTAGCAGATAAGACTAGGGTTATACCTGAAGGAATTTTAGATGATATCATGGTTACTTTAGCCTCATGGGAGTACCTCATATATTTTCTTCTAATTCTTTCAAAGGATCCTACCAAAGGCCATCCCGTCATTTTGGGAAGACCTTGGCTAGCCACAACCAATGCATTTATTGGCTGTAGAGAAGGAGAAATGACCATCTCAAATGGTCTCTCTATCCAGAAGATCACCATTTACCCTCCATATCAACCTATTATGTAGAGTCTATGGTGGCTTGAATTTCCATACGAGAACGAGGACTAGGAAGAACCCGTATTGCCAATTGACCATGCATGGAAACTTTAGGAGCATACAACAGAAAATGTGTTAAACCAGTTTATTTCTACTATCACATGTGTGGATTTTCCACAGTCCTTTCCCTAATTTGAATACATGTTTGGGGAAGAATTTCAAGAACAATTAGACCCATCCATTTTTTCTTCAACATATTTTATTTTTATGATTGATGACTCTTACATGTCTTACACTATGCCCTACAAGATTAGTCCAAGAAAAATTTTACATATAAATTCCAGGCTAGATGCAGACCAACAAAAACAGTTAGTAGATATCCTTAAGAAACAATCAAGAGCATTTTCCTGGGAATACATTGACATGAAGGGTATAAACCCCGACACAAATCCATCACATATATAACCAGGGGGAAGTAACACCTATTAGGCAACCCCAAATAATGATGAACCCATCACTTAAATACATAGTCAAGGAGGAGATCCAAAATATGTTAAATGTTGGATTTATCTATCCCATCTCCGAAAGTAAGTGGTTATCCCCGCTTGTAGTGGTTCCAAAGAAAGTGAATGGGAAATGGAGAATTTGTGTTGACTTCTGGGTGTTGGAAATATTGTCATTGATGTCAACATTCATTGATGTCAACAGTTGATCAGATGATATGTTGTTAAATGACAGATGAGATTGTCATTGATGTCAACAGTTTATCAGTCAGCAGAAGATGTCATACATTATGCAAAGAAGGAAAAGAGAAAGATCAAGAGGAGGATCAAACAGGATGAGTGAGAAGTATGAAGACCAAATCTCAGAAGGAAGAGCGCATTGAACAGTATATCAGGTTGCAAAAGAAATTCGTGATTATTATTGATCATGATAGGATCAACAATCCTACGATAAAATTTCAGGAGGGTTAGAAAACGCAGTGATCAAAGCTTAGGAGAACTAGCGAATTACTATATTAAAGCTTAGGAGAGTTAGTGAATGAAGAGCCTCAGCAGTCGTCCGATCAGAGTGAAGAAACCTTAGCAGTCGTTTGATCAAATATTTTGACCATGTTGATCGTCTGATACAATGCACATCATTCATTTGAGTGACCATGGGCTTGATGACCATTGAAGGGTCGTGGACCGTCGATCCAACGTAAGCGGATATCGTGAAATCAGATATCGGGAAATAAGGAGTCAGAAGAAGGGAGGTGCTCTAACCTTTGAAATACCAAAACATGAAATCACGATAAGATAAGGATTGTCGATCAGGAGGAGTGACGTGGGTCATCGATCTGACAAGAGTGGTATACCGGATTTCGGGAATTCGGAGATTGCGAGTTGAGAGAATGGAGCATGCTTCTAGAAATACCAAAACGTGAAATCACGATAAAATAAGGACCGTCAATCAGGAGGAGCGACGTGGGTCATCAATCTGACGAGAGTGGAATACCGGGTTTTGGGAATTCGGAAATTGTGAGTTGAGAGAACAGAGCATGCCTCTTGAAATACCGAACGCGAATTCATGATCCAATTCGGACCATTGAATCAAGAGCAAATCCTGGAAGTTGAGCCAAAGGACACATGGCATTGGTTCAACCCTTCGCTGATTGAAAAGTCAAAGACTGGAAGTGCTAACCTTCCAAACAGAGAAACGATAAATCATGAAAGAGGATCTGGACCGTTGGATGATGGTTAATATCTAAGCCGTCCGATCTAATCGGTGAAATCCACCTCAAAATTTTTGACATGTTTCATGTCTCGAAGTACTGACAAACGAAATCCCGAAATACCGACATTCGTCCAATCTAAAAGTTATCTTTGGAGTTTCTCTCATCCATTGATTATATTACAGTGTTGGATTAAAGAAATGAAGAATGAGCGAATAAGGTTCATTGGATTTGGAGGACGATGGAGGATCGTTGGATCAAGACTATTGGTCAGAGAACCTTGTCAGCTAGAATGCGTGGAAGACCACATCAGTAAGGACACATAGCATAGTAAGGCACTTACAAGTGTCAAGATGATATGGAATTTTAGGCACGTGTATATCACGAATATGAATGACACGTGGAAACTAATATGATTGCGACACGTCATCAAGTGACGTAAGCATTTACTTCACACCCGAGAGTCTCACTTCAGAGTTTTGCATTGTAAGTAAAAAACTCTAGTGTCTCGAAGTCCCGAACGCCAAAAATCTAAAAGGGACACATGTCAAGTGATTTACAGTCACCGAGATTTGAATTTTTGGAGGTCACGAAGACTCGAAGGAAAAACGTCGAAATCTCGGTAGCCATACATCTCAACGCCTGATTAAGACATAATCGTTCGATTAAGAAAAGAAGGGATCGGATTAAGGTTTAAGGTGGATCGTTGATCTCTTCCATGGAAGAGACATGAACTGACTGATCATATCGGTGATATCACAATAGAGATTTTTGTAAGGAGCAATGTCTCAAAGACTCGATGGCCAAAACGTCAAAATCTTGACAACCATCCATCTCATCGTTTGATCAAGTCACAACCGTCAGATTCAGTAGTGAAAGGATGAGTCTAGGTCTAAAGTAGACCGTAGATCTATCTTCATGAAATAAATATGAGTCATCCAATCATTTCGGTGATTTCGTGATCGTGAGTTTTGTAATATTGGAATTCATGATAACTCGAAGGGAAAAGTACCGAAATCCCGTCAGTTGTCCATCTCACCAACAAATTGAATCATGACCGTTGATTTGGTAAAGCATTCAAGCACTCGTTCAAGCTTAGCATTTGGTCACCGCCATTGGTCATATGCTATAAGAATATTAAAAGAAAATTATAACATGTCGCTATAATTGGTAAAGCTCATGGTTATGTAACGCATGGTCATATGTGATGGTTTGAAGGATGCGGATTCACGAAATTTGGTCTCTATAAATATAACAGAGATTAGACATCGAGTATAAAGGATTAAATTGATCCATGACTGTGATCAATTTATGACAAAAATGAACCGATACAAAGTCATGATTAAAAGAGAATAAATCATGAAAATATGAATAAAGAATAAAAGGGAAAATGATATTAATTAAAGTTTAGATTATCATTTTAAATGAAAAGGTACAATGGTTCAAATAAAGGGACATGTTTTAAATTTCACACCAGTTTGAAGATTATATAAATGAGAAAAAGTAGTGAGAAGATAGTGTCTATGCAGTCCATAATGGAAGATAAAAAGTTGAATCAGATTCCAAGAAGACATTAGAGGAAAGAAAATGTGAATAACAGAGAGAAGATAAAATGCAGTTCATAACATAAGTTAAATAAGTTGAATTAGATTCCAAGAAGATATCAGAGGAAAGAAAATGTGAATAACAGAGAAGATGAAATGTGGTGATGAGTGTCTTAAAGTATATCTCTGGTCATTGATTCTATAATGGATCACTACTACTGGAGTCGAATAGACTCTAGTTGTATAGACTAGGTTTTATCAGCAAGTTGGGACTTGTAGCAAGATGGGTCTTGTGCCAAGCTGGGTCTTGGCAGAGAGTTGGTGCTCTCCAAGGGGTTGGTGATCCTTATTTCAGTTGGTGTTGAAAACTTTAGTTGGTGCTAAAAATAAAATCCTCGATCACATATATTCATATTTGTCTTCATATCAATTATACAAAGCTTATACAAACATTCGGTTCTTTGTGTTCATTATAATTATGATGTGATTGTTCTTAATCTATTCAATTATATTTTAACTGGTAACTTGTAAAAAGAAATTGTTAAAATAATTCACACACTAATTCATCCCCCCCCTCTTAGTGTGGGTCATGTGTTTTTCAATTGGTAACACATCCAGGTTCCTTCAAACATGATTTAAAACACTGGAAGGCAGATCCTAAAGAAATGGGTGGACACATGGTTCTCTCCACAATTGAATCTCCTTTATTCAATGGAACAGATTATTTCTCATGGAGAGAAAATATGAAACAGTTTTTGAAGTCAAAAGGATCTGAGGTTTGGAATGCAGTAGTAAGGAAGCCCTGGGAATTAACTACATCAAAGAATCTATCCAAAATTACCATCCAAAGAGGATCAAGGAAGAACAATGAAGTGGCATTGAATATTCTTCTCAATGGATTATCAGATACATTCAAGACAAGAATAGGACTATGCACATCCTCCATGGACTTATGGCTAAAGTTAGAAAATATGTATCAAATAAAAATAAAGACACAGAAGACATTCCTATCAAGGATGAATATGATGACTCAACCATCAATAAAAGTAAGGACTCCCCACAATATTTCGACCGCAATAGAAGTGATATTAAATCCTCCTCTGCAAGTAAAGAACAAGACACAGATACAATAAAAAAATGTTCTTTTAGCATTTATCCCACGGAAGAAGAATAAGAAGAACTATCAAAGGCCAAAGAAAAGGTTGATTGGAGTTTCTATGAATACCTATATCACCATAATGAATCAGACTATATCTATCTTCATGACTACACTTAAGAATTCCTTGAAAAGAATAAAAAAAATGTCTTGAAAATAAAGTAAATTCTCAAGGACTGTGATAAGATAATATATGAACATGACAATCAGTTAGAAGAGAAAGAAGAGGAGATCAAGAAGTTGAAGAAAGAAATTAATCAAGTAAAAGAAAAAGAGAAGGAAAATGATGAGCTTGGAAATCAAAAGCATATCCTAGAAATAAAAGAAAATCTCAAATACAATAAAGAAATCATATCTGAGAAAAAGATTCAGTTAGAAAACAAAGAAGATGAGATCAAAAGATTGAAAACAAAAGTTGTTGGTCTAACAGAAGAAAATGAAGAGAATATCAACAAACTGGAAAATAAAATCATTCAAGCAAAAGAAGAAAAGAAGGAAGATGATGTATCAAGCAAAAACATTTTAGATATAAAGGAACTAAGGGAAAAATATGTAAATCTTAAAATCCAACTTGAAGAAGCCAAAAGGAGAGAAGAGGTAGTAAGGAACGAGTTGGACAAAAAGGAAGAACCATGTCATGAGTTGGAAGCAGAAGTTGTGAATCTTAGAAAGAAGTTTCAGTAGTCAGACACCCAAACCAAGTTCTTGATCAGCTCCATGACCCTGGATGTGATCCTAGATAGTCAGAGATCACCAAGTGACAAATCTGGCCTTGGATACAATAAGGAAAAGATCAGTATCCCCAAGAAACCTGATGCAAGTCCTTCATTTGTAAAAGGTGAAGACAAGTCTGATGCAAGTCTTTTTTTTATAAGAAGGGAAAGCAAGTATGATGTAAGTTCTTCATGTTCAAAGAATGAAAACAACACTAAAAAACTTAGAATATCAGATCAAGGAAGACATCCAGAAGCTACTCATACACCTCAAAGCAAGTTCAGAAGAGAGACACCTTCATGGATGAATCAAAGAAGGTATGCGAGTGTCTTTAACGGTTATTGTTTTTCTTGTAATGAATATGGTCATAAAGCCTTGGATTGTCAACATCATGGAAGAAAACAAGTCGGTAGGTTCGACAATAGTATAATATGTTGGAACTGCAATCATGTTGGACATATTGTTGGGCATTGTTACACTATGAGATTCTATAGTTGTGGTGAATATGGTCACAAAGCCTATAATTGTTGGAACTCAAGAAAACAGTTAATAAGAAATGCTTCACACAATATGACAACAAGAGTAAATAAGAAGATATGGAAAATAAAATCCCAAATACCAAATAAGAAAGATGAGGAAAATATTGCTCCTGGAATTGATGAAGTTAATAATAGGAGTTTGGCAGATAAAACATCTAATAAGGAATATTCTCAAAACAAGGATAAATAATCTTTTGGTGCACACAATGATGACATTGATGATGAATCTTCAATCCTAGAAAAAAAAAAAGTTACAGATAAACCCATTGTGCACAAAATCTTAAGGTCATTACCTATGAGATATGATGCAAAGATTTCTTCAATTAAAGATAGATCTGATCTAAATACACTCACAGTTGATCAGCTCCATGGAATCTTTACAGCATATGAAATGAGAATAGGGCATGATAAATCAACAAAAGATGAAATATCTTTCAAAGCATCCGACACAAAGATAAATCAAGAGCAAAAACCTCAATCCAGCCATCATGAAGAATCTGATGTGGAAGAATCTAGTTTCATTAGAAAACTTCAGAAAGGATCATGGAAGTACAAAGGCAAACCTCTTTACAAATGTTTTAACTGTGGAAAAGTTGGTCATTTTGCATCCAAGTTTCTCTATCCCAAGGAGGACCCTGAAGATGAAGCTAATTATCTGATGGGTATTCCATCAATTAGTATTGATCTTGCAGGGAAGTTGTAAGCACATCAGTATTCATATTGAACAGAGGTCAGCTCAGTATTAATAGTAGTAAAACTCCTTATGAACCATGTTTGGGAGAGCTCATTCTGTAAAATACTTCAAAGTCTTTGGAAGTAAGGGTTATATCAAAAATCTTGAGAAGAATCTCAGAAAATTTGATGCCATATCTGATGAAGGTATTCTTCTTAGATATGCTACTACCAAGAAAGCATACAGGTTCTACAATCTTAGGATACATAAGATTGTTGAGAGTACAGATGTCAAGGTTGATGATATAAAAACAATTGGTAGAGATCGATGAGAATTGATGAACATAACCAAGGGTTGTTTGAAAAATGATGACCTACAATTGCACAGTGTTCCAGTATCCATAGCAGTAGTATTCTGATGTACAAAATGAAGTACATGACATCCTGTAAAAAAAAAAAAACAAGAGGAGAAACCCTGTCAGAAAATGATACCCTTTATAGAAATAAAGGGGGAGAACGGTTAGTAAAAACTCAAGTGAATTTTTGGAGGCCCAGCCCCATGTCCTTCAAATTTTTTTAGATATGGTAAAGTAGAAACCCTAGCCGCCCGCACAGGCAGCCTCGGCCCTTCGGCGGCCAGGCTTAGCTTGACCGGCACCTCGAACTCCATTTCCTGATCCAGGTCGGTGTTTTTTTGGCTTCTCTCACTACCAACAGTGCTTCTCTCATCGGTTCTGGCTCAATGGCGGTGTCTCCCACTTTGAAGGTCTGAAGGTCGCGATTCTTTGGCAGCCCTGAGTGTTCCTGCGTGGCCTGAGTTCGCCTGCGTTTTTGCATGCGTGTTGGTGCAGTGGTCTTGGCTTGCTGCCGCTACTTGTCTTCTTGTTGCTGGAGGTCGGCTACGATGGCCCCAGATATGATTGCCGAGAGGGGAAAAGACCCTTTGGAAGCATTCAAAGCGTTAGTCCACTCGGCAGGACCCAAATTCAAGCCTTCTCTTTCGTCTAAGTTTGTTAAGAAGATGGAGGAGATCCCTTCTCTGGAGCTATCTCCAGAACAGCCTTGCACTCTTGCCCTCCTTCTAGCAGAAAAGGCCCTCATCGAAAAGTTTACGGGGTTATGTCCTAGCCCCAAAATGGTGGAGGCATGGATGGATGATCGTTGGAAATCGCTGATAAAGGGAAAAGCTTCTCTGTTCGCAGTAGGCAGGGTTTTTTTTGTCTTCAGTTTCTTGAGCAAAGAGGACTGTGATCTAGTTTTCAGATATGGACCCTATTTCATGGGGTTGAGAGGAATGTTCTTAGCCCCCTGGACTCTTGACTTCAATCCCGAAGCCGAGATCACCGCAGCCCCTGTTTGGGTTAGGCTGCCTCACCTTCCCTTGCATCTCTGGGCGACAACCTCTTTGGAGGACATTGGAAATACGCTTGGGCATTTCCTAGACAGTGCGGAGCCGAAAGGGGACTAGTATACCTGTGCTCACATTTGTGTTGAGGTTAACCTCGAGAAAGGTCTTCCAGAATACATTAAGCTCTCCCTAGGGGAATGGTGCCATATCCAAGAGCTGGACTACGAGCAGATTCCTTTTAAGTGCCTCCGGTGCCATGCTTACGGTCACTTCGCAAGAAACTGCCCCAAAGCCTCTGAGGAACTGGGACCAGGCAAAGAAGATGATTTTCAGCCCATATCTAACCGACGAAGGAAGTCAAGGTGAAAGGATCCACTATCCCAGGCCCCGAAGGCCACTTATTCAGTAGAGGCAACTCTAGAAAATAAAAACAGTTTTGATGCGCTAAAGGAAGATGAAGCCCTAGAACCAGAAGTAACAGCAGTCAAGGAAGATCCTCCAGCAGACGAAAGACTTCAGGAATCCACCCCCCTAGGTTCAGTAGCAGCGAGAGAAATTTGGGCTTCAGATCCAGAACCCCCTGCCCATGCAGGTCTGGTTGTTATAGTCCCCTCTAGCGGCTCTGGGGGAACTTCTGAACCTGAAGACAATTTAGTCCCATCTCCACCCCTTACCCGAGGGAAAAGGACCAAGAAAGTGCACAGAGAAAAGGAGGCGGCCTCCAACATTTCTTTAGGTTCTCAGAAAAAGATGGACCCCTACATTAAGGGGAAAATTTCATCCCCCTCGGTATAATGCTTTGCTTCTGTCTTTTTCTATGCTCACAGTTTGTGAGAATTTACTCATGTACGCATTCTTTGTCATATTATCGAATTAGCTCAAGGAGCAGAGGGGATTGGTCTCCCAAGACATTTACAAGAAGGTTGGAAGCACAGTTAGAGGTCACCAACCTTCTTCAGATTTGTAACTTTCTGATTCTGGCTGGCCAGAATGCCGCTTAATGCAACATAACCGTTTTTGTCAAAAAAAATAAAACTCAAGTGAATTTTTGGTTAGTAAATAAGAAAGTAATTAGATTAAATCTTGAAAAGACTCGATCACTACAAAATTTGTATCAAGAAAGACTACTCATTTTAAACACACACACAAACAAACAAAAAATCCCAATCAACTAAGATAAGAAGTTAGTAAATCAACAGGGGAAGAAACCCTGTCAAGAAGATCTACCTTTTCATAAACAAAGGTGAAGAAAAGTCAGAAAGAGAGAAAGCATATTGACAAGGGAATTCATTCAACTATGATTGGCAGAACATGTCTGTAGGAATATTTACCCAAGGTCAGTCTGGTCAGTAACATACAGATTTTTGCAAAAACCCTTAAAACAGATATGTATTGAATATCTCAAGGGGAGATAACAATCAACGATAGAAGGAGTCATTCTATTATAACATGAAAAGATTGATTGCAGAAGGAGTTACCAGTTGTCAGAGAAGTATTTATATAGATAGATCATAGGAGAAGAAACCATTTTCCATTGATGTCAAAGGGGGAGAGAAACTTCATATAAAGGAAAAATTCATAAAAGGAAAGCATCAACACAGGGGGAGTTTTGTATATGAAGTTAGTGTGTTCACCTCAATGACAAAGGGGGAGATTGTTGGAAATATTGTCATTGATGTCAACAGTCAATGATGTCGACAGTCAATCAGATGATATGTAGTTAAATGACATATGATATTATCAATGATGTCAACACTATATCAGTCAGCAGAAGATGTCATACATTATGCAGAGAAGGAAAAGCGCAAGCTCAGGAGGAGGAGCAAACAGGATGAGTGAGAAGTATGAAGACCAAAACTCAGAAGGAAGAGCGCATTTCATGGTAAATTAGGTTGCAAAAGAAATTCGTGATTATTGTTGATCACAATAAGATCAACAATCCTATGATAAAATTTCAGGAGGGTTAGAAAACGCAGTGATCAAAGCTTAGGAGAACTAGCAACTGACTATATTAAATATTAGGAGAGTTAGTGAATGAAGAGCCTCAACAGCCATCCGATCAGAGTGAAGAAACCTGAGCTGTCGTTCGATCAAAGATTTTGACCATGTTGATCATCTGATACAATGCACATCGGTCATTTGAGTGACCATGGGCTTGAGGACCATTGAAGGGTCGTCGACCGTTGAACCAACGTAAGCGGATATCGGGAAATAAGGATTCAAAAGAAGGGAGGTGCTCTAACCTTTGAAATACCAAAACACAAAATCATGATAAGATAAGGACTATCGATCAGGAGAAGCGAAGTGGGTCATCGATCTAACAAGAGTGGTATACCGGATTTCAGGAATTCGGAGATTGCTAGTTGAGATAACAAAGCATGCTTCTTGAAATACTGAAACGTGGAATCACGATAAAATAAGGACCGTAGATCAAGAGGAGCGACATGGGTCATCGATCTGACGAGAGTGGCATACCGGGTTTCGGGAATTCAAAAATTTCGAGTTGAGAGAACGGAGCATGCCTCTTGAAATAACGAACGTGAATTCACGATCCAATCCAGACCATTGAATCGAGAGAGAATCTTGGTCGTTGAGCCAGAGGACACATGGCATTGGTTCAACACTTCGCTGACTGAAAAGTCAAAGACTAGAATTGCTAACCTTCCAAATAGAAAAACGTGAAATCGTGAAAGAGGATCTGGACCATCGGATCATGGTTAATATCTAAGCTATCTGATCTAATCGGCGAAATCCACCTCAAAAGTTTTGACATGTTTCATGTCTCGAAGTAGAGACAAATGAAGTCTCGAAATACCGACATTCGTCTGATCTAAAAGTTATCTTTGGGGTTTCTCTCATCCGTTGATCATATTATAGTGTTGGATTAAAGAAATGAAGAATGAGTGAACAAGGTCCATTGGATTTGGAGGACGATGGAGGATCGTTGGATTAAGACTATTGGTCAGCTAACCTTGTCAGCAAGGACACATGGCACAGTAAGACACTGAAAAGTGTCAATATGATATGGAATTTTAGGCACATGTATATCAAAAATATGAATGAAATGTGGTAGCTAATAGTATTGTGACACGTCTTCAAGTGACGTAAATGTTTACGTCACCCCTAGTGATCTCACTTCATATTTTTGCATTATAAGTAAAAAAATCTAGTGTCTCAAAGTCCCGAACATCAAAACTCCAAAAGGGACATGCATCGGGTGATTTACAGTCACCGAGAGTTGAACTGTTGGAGGTCACGAAGACTCGAAGGAAAAACGCCAAAATCCCGACAGTCATATATCTCAACGCCTGATTAAGACACAGTCGTTCGATTAAGGAAAGAAGGGATCGGATTAAGGTTTAAGGTGGGTCATTGATCTCTTCCATGGAAGAGACATGAACCGACTGATCATATCGGCGATATCGCAACTGAGAGTTTTGTAAAGAGAAGTGTCTCAAAGACTTGATGGCCAAAATGCCGAAATCCCGACAGCCATCCATCTCATCGTGTGATCAAGTCACAGCCGTCGGATTCAGCAATGAAAGGATGAGTCTAGGTCTAAAGTAGACCGTAGATCTATCTTCGTGAAATAAATATGAGTCATCCAATCATTTCGGTGATTTCATGATCGTGAGTTTTATAATATTGGAATTCACGATAACTCGAAGGGAAAAGTACCAAAATCCCTTCAGTCATCCATCTCGTTAGGAGATTGAATCATGACCGTTGATTTGGTAAAGCGTTCAAGCACTCGTTCAAGCTTAGCATTCGGTCACCGCTATTGGTCATATGCTATAAGAATATTAAAGAAAATTATAACATGTCGCTATAATTGGTAAAGTATGTGGTTATGTAACACACAGTCATATGTGATGGTTTAAAGGAAGCGCCTTCACGAAATATAGTCTCTGTAAATATAATAGAGATTAGGCATTGAGTATAAAGGATTAAATTGATCCATGACTGTGATCAATTTATGACAAAAATGAACCGATACAAAGTCATGATTAAAAGAGAATAAATCATGAAAATATGAATAAAGAATAAAAAGAAAAATGATATTAATTAAATTTTAGATTATCATTTTAAATGAAAAGGTACAATGGTTCAAATAAAGGAACACGTTGTTTTAATTTTCACACCAGTTTGAAGATTATATAAACGAGAAAAAGTGGTGAGAATATAGTGTCTCTGCAGTCCAGAATAGAAGATAAAAAGTTGAAGCAGATTCCAAGAAGACATCAGAGGAAAGAAAATGTGAATAACAGAGAGAAGATAAAATGCAGTTCAGAACATAAGTTAAATAAGTTGAAGCAGATTCTAAGAATATATCAGAGGAAAGAAAATGTGAATAACATTGAAGATGAAATGTGGTGATGAGTGTCTTAAAGTATATCTCTGGTCATTGATTCTATAATGGATCACTTTTCTAAGGCTTCCTGGAAACACTTACCAGGAAGCCTTAGACAACTTAGAAAAGGTCCTCATCAAATGCCAAGAAATGCACCTATCTCTAAGCCATGAAAAGTGCAAAATGTTGTTAACTAAAGGAGTGGTTCTAGGACATCATGTTTCATCTGAAGGGATACAAATCAATCCTGCAAAGATTGAGGTCATTGTCAGACTTCCACCCCCCAAGACTCAGAAATAGGTGAGAATCTTTCTTGGACATGTCGGATATTACCGGTGGTTTATTGAAAATTTTACAAAGATTGTTGCACCTATGTTTGGATTCTTAATAAAATATGTTGATTTTGTTTGGACTGAGCAGTGTCGAACTACCTTTGAAACCCTGAAAGCTAAGTTGTCTGTGGCACCAGTTCTTAGAGGTCCCAATTGGACTCTCCCATTTCATATATCCATTGATGCCTCTGACACCGCAATAGGAGGGGTATTAGGGAAAAAAGAGGACTAGCAGTCCTATGCCATTTATTTTGTGAGCAAGAACGTGTCCCATGCTGAGTTAAACTATACATTTATCGAGAAATAATTCTTTGTAGTTGTTCATGATATTAATAAGTTTCGTCATTACATTATAGGTTATGACGTATTTGTACATACCGATCATTTCTCCATTAGGTTCCTCATGAATAAACCTATCACTAATGGTTGAGTGAATAGGTGGATTTTGTTATTACAAGAATTTAACATCACTATGCTTGACCGACCTGGAAAGGATAATGTAGTAGCTGACTTTCTTTCCCGAATAAAAAATGAGGATGATGATATCCCTGTAGATGATAGTTTCCCATATGAGCACCTCTTTTCCCTTTCTATCAATAC
>ML812587.1:81025-94535 GCA_009831015.1 Picea engelmannii
GAGGTGTCACAATACTTAGGTGTGGGGGAGGGGTTCATGAGCTGACAAATGATCATTTCCTAGAGAAGTAGATCTTTGCAAGAATTTTTGTATTATTTCTATGATACAGGTTATTACATTGATAGTCATGTTATTTTTGAAATTTCTAACTCATATGTGCTATAAATTATTGAAAACATACTTAATAGACCACTCTTTATAAGTTTATCGTTTCATTACAAGATGCATATTATAGGTTTGACAATGCATTTTTATGCTTGCTATAACCTGTTCATTGTAGGTTTTTGACATTATATATCATATGCAAGTAGATTGAGTGAGCATGGAGCATTCTGACTCTGCTAATTAACTATTGTGATTGTCAAAAACACTTCAAATTTGTAGGCTATCCATTATGAGAGGTGAAAATGCACTTAACACAGAGGTACCAGATAAATTACCATATGAGATGTCGTTTGAGGTGTTGAACGAAGTGCCATGTGAATTGCACACCAGTAATTCTCCTAGATTCCAGGTAACTCGAAATCAATTACATTCAATTGAATTGGTTGTAGGCATTGATTGTAGATGCTTCATATGTTTATGATCAAATGTCCAAGTCAAAAGACTTGGACATTGATCTAACCATGCATCATTATATTGCTCCAAAAATGAGCCGTTGAATTCAAAAATTCCCACACATGGCATCTCATGCACACATGTGGGTAACTAATCCACTATAGATGCATTCAAAATTGATCTGGGAACTCTATTATCTCAATTCTCCCTTACCATTTTCTCTCCTGTGTGTTAAGAAATCACGCCCAACCTCTGCCATTTCATCCTCTGTTCAAAACGCATTCGGACTGTGCTCAATTCGTGCCACTGTTTGGCTCGATTGCACCCTTTCTTGGTTAATTTCACCTCTGTAACAATTCCTATAAGATACAAACCCTCCTCCTATGCAGACTTGTTTTCTATTCCCGAATTTGCACAGTGCAGAGAAGTGTTTTTGCGCGTAGGTTGTGGGCCATTTTTGTCTAGCTTGCAGGGCCATGATGATGGTCTCTCCATGCAATTTACAGTCGGTTTCGATGGTAAGACATCACATGTAGGTTATCTTACCTTTGAAGTTTCAGAAGAGTCCATTGTTGTTGCCACAGATCTCCCAAGGATGGGAGATAGATGGTTCAAAAATCACCAATTGTCGCACTCAAGTTATAACATGGTGTTTAAGCCTGAATTCGAGAGAATTTCAGGAGAAAAAGGGTATGCTAAGGAGTGGATAAAGGTGAAATTGATCAATCCCCTCATCATCATCACAAGGTTAATTACATGTGAAGGTAGACACTCTACTTTCAAAGCTTGTCATCTTAGATTGTTGGCTCAATTTTTGTTGAACAAACCTTGAACTTCCCCTTCTATTTTCTCAAAATCTTGGAGAAGATGTCCTCTTGAGTGAGGAAGATTGTGACTAACCCCCAAAATAGTCTCTTCCACCATGGCTTGATCAAACTCCTCATTCTTTCCAAACTAGAGAAACAGGGGGAAAATTGGGATGCCTTTATCTACCCATTTGCGAACCCTCACTTGAAAGTTAAGACCGGAAAAAAGCCACTTAGCCTAAAAACCATCTCCCCATCCAAGCCTCGCTCTCCAAGAACTCCAAGCACCTTTTCACAAACCCTCTCTTTTTCGAAACAATACCAAAATCTTGTTGATATCCCTACTTCTTCATCTGGTAAAAAGACCAAGAGAAAACACCAAAAGAAGCCTATTGTTAACCCCCCAATGCCTTCACTCTCTCTTGATCCTACACCTAAAAATATCCAAGAAGTAATGCAACAAGACTTTCCCATCATTCCCAAAAACAAGAGGGGAGCCAATCGATTTAGTAAAGGACCCTTTCGGAAGAGTACCCAGAGCACAAGAGCCAATCCTTATGAAAAACCTCCATCTACTTCGGATCCTATACAAGTTACCTTCGACCTTGAGAACCCTCATAAGAAACGTAGGGAAGTCTTTGTGGATGGATTAGAGCCACTAAGGAAAACAAAATCAGAACCCACCTCACCTTACCGATCTCCCATAACTCCCACTTCACCCATCCCCACTCTAGATCCTAAAACTGATAGATTGTCCACATCCCTCAAAGGATATAAGCCTTCCTCAAAGATCACCAATTCGGCCCCAACCATAGAGGATCTACAAAAGGAAAACCATCAGCTTCTCCAACAGTTGGAGGAAAGGAAGACAATAGATACACACCTTCATCATGACAATGCAGTCCTTCAAACAAAAGTTAACACTCTTCAACGATTGGTCGATGAGATGAAAAAATCTAACCGCAGCCTCAGAGCACAGCTGAAGCAACACAAGAGGCACAAGGCTAAGTATTCACAGCAAGAAGGAGAAGCTTCCAAGGTCGATCCTCCTCGGCAAGCCTAGTCACAAGGGGTAACTTTTTTTTGTTTGCAGTGGGACCTACAAAATCATAAGTGTGGGGGTAATGTTGGGCTCGATATATCATCACTTTTATGACGGTTATTATACACTTTTTCCGCATGTACATATGTGTTTTTCATATTTTAAAGGAGATTTTTGAAGAATTTCATGATAAAACGGTATGATTGACACTAGGTACTTGTAATTCATGTTTAATGATTGTATTGAGTATAATTCGTCATGTTTTATGATTACCAAGATCTAATTCATGTTTTTCTGGTGTTACAGGGAAAAAATGCACCACGTTTCTTCTTCTGGCACTTGATCCGACACTCCTTCTAGTACTCGTTCTGGCACTTGATCCGATACTCTGTCCAGCACTGCGTATTGCACAAAAATGGAGGGTGACTTGGAAGTTATGGTATTGGCGGCCAATAATGGGTGAATCTTGAATGTGGGTTTTGTTTATGCTTGCCCCCTCAAGCTACTGAGCTCCCGACAACTCAATTTCAGTTGTTCAAGAGGGCAATTATTGGCTCGCTCTATTTTATCAGTTAGGGCATCATTTATTGTAATTTGTCGAATTTAGAAGTGGTTCGACCCTCCTGTGGTCAACCACTTGGCTTGTAAACATTATAAATACCACCGAGGTGGTCAGATATAAGTTAATCATTAGAATTGTCAGTGTGAGAGACAGAAAAATGATTTTACTCTGTTTTGAGTTTTTTACATTGCCAGATTATGCCATAACTACGTTTTTGAGTGTTTATGGTGAATTCGAACTGTTGAGTTCATGGTGTGATTTTAGAGAGTGACCACGACTTGTTGTGGGGGGAACCAGTAGTATGGTAACTATCTTTGTGTTTGTTTATGCATTTCATAATTTAATTGTTCTCTTTATTTTATGTACATGCATTTTTATTGTGTTAATTAGTTCATGCTAGTTTAATTGTTTTGATTCTCTTTTGCAGGTTAGAATGATGAGATGTATTAGCATGCATTGATCTTGTAGATTAGGAATGGACTTGAAAGTCCCTAGACTAACCCAATGCACAATTAGATGTTAGATTATTCTTTGATTTATGATTTTATATTCAAGTTTAAAACAAAGTTCCAATTAGAATAGAACAGAGTTTTTATTTGGGTCCTCTTTGACAGGGATTTAATGCATGGATATAATTAATTCAAGTTTTTAATTATAGCTTTCTTATCTCATTTTTATATAGATCTTGTTTAATTAGTTGTTGGTTAATACAAATTGTTAGTTTACTTTTCAATATCATAGTTTAATTTATGTTCGTAAGCATTTTTGTTATTGCAGTTTGAATTGTTAGAATAGATATAGCATAGTTTCATTTATGAAATTTCCTTTCCTAGAATTAAATTGAAATTATATTTCTTAGTTAATGGTTGACTTTAATTATGAAGTTCTCTTACATAGTATAGAAGTACAATGATGATCTCGTTATGTTGTTGATGGTTAATACATGAATATGCAGGTTATCTAACATTGTTTTGTCATGGCTAAATTCTCATTGGATTGTTTAATCCATACCTTTCACTTTTCCATTGAGATTAGTGTTGAGCTTATACCGCTTGAATTGTCCTTTATTTTCAAGTTCCATCGAGATATCATCTGACACCGAAGACATTCACACAACCACCATCATTATATTTGAGTTTTTCATAGATTAAAGATAGTTTTCTTGCTTTCATAGGTTAAAAGGATAGTTTTCTTGCTTTCATAGGTTAAAAGGATAGTTTTATTTCTTTCATAGATCAGAAGAGATAGCTTTCTTGCTTTCATAGCTCAGAAAATAGTTGTATTGTTGTTGTAGGATAGATAGACTTTGCTTTGATAGATTAGATAGTAATTTGTTTATCATAGATTAATAATTAGTTGGTAGTTCTTCTTGCTTTCGATTAAATAGTTTTCCTTTCATGAATTAGAAATAGTTTTGAATTAAGAATTTAGTCCACTTGCCTCTTAGGCTAGATAGTTGTTCAATGAGAAGTTTTAATTTGATTGCTTGCAGTAGTTAGTTGTTTTTTCTTACTTGTCTATTTGTTTTAGTAGGTTAGTTAGTTGTCTTTGCTTATTTGTCTATTGATTTAGTAGGTTAGATAGTTGGCTTTCCTTACTTTTTTACTTGCTTTAGTAGGTTAGTTAGGTGTCTTTGCTTGCTTGTTTATTTACTTTCTTTGATAGGGTAGTTATTCATTGAATATAGGTTGGCAAGATTAAAGTGGTTTTATTTTGTCATTTGCTTATTGTCATGCTTAATAGTTTCTTTTGCTTATTGTCGAACTAGTTTGCTTCAAGTAGGGTTTTAACTTGTTTTCTTAGAACTATCCATCGATCCTTGGCCCAAAAGTACTTAAGTTACCTATTTTCAATTTTCTTAGTAGTGTTTGTTCATTAGATAGCTTTGTTTGAGTAGATTAGCCTTAGATAGCTACCTTCCTTAGTTAGACTATACTCCTACCAGCCTTCTGTTGGACAACTGAGAGGGGGGGGGGGTGAATCAGTTGTTACTATGCTTAAACAATTATGCTTATTTTAACTCTTTACAAAGCACTCAATGATAATCACAATAATTCAGGGAAATAAGTAATAGTGCATTCAACATCAATCACACATATGAGATACACAGAGATAGATATTTATTGAGGAAACCCATAAGGGGTAAAAACCTCTTCTTCTTTATATGATAAGTAATCTTTACATTCTTTACATTATCATACATATGAGCACCAACTCATAATGAGGCTACAACCTTTGTTTTGCAAGCTGCTACTTGCTGAGAGCACCAACTCTCTGGTTTCTCTAGCACCAACTAGAAGGAAGCACCAACTCCCTGGTTTCTCTAGCACCAACTAGAGGGAAGCACCAGCTCCCCAGTGTTCCAACACCAACTGGATGGAAGCACCAACTTCCAATCATACAAGCGCCAACCTGTAAAACAGAGAACACCAGTTCTCCCTTGCACCACCCTGCCACCCTGGTTTTTCTGGTTGCAACCAGATGGAAGCTACAACTCCCTTTGTTCAAGCACCCACTTGAACCTCTGAGGACAACAGTCCTCCCTAGCACCTCCCTGACACCTTGAAATATAAATTCTTCTATCTATAAATTTATCACAGTGATACAATATTTATCATTGGCTTACCAGGCTTATCACTATTCTGCTATGTTGCTCTGTTCTCCTATATTAGTGTCTCTCTATCTGCATCTTCTTACAATTTCTGATCTTCTATTTTTCTCTACCAGATCACCATTCCTCTTCTCTGTATTTAAGTTGTTGCACACGCCTCCTTCTACACTCATGAATCCCTCACAACAACGGCCACGCCTCTCTTCTTTGTTCTGCATACTTATCGTCTTGGTGAAACTTGTGCATGCTCTCACTCCATGCTGTGTCCATGTCGAGTGCTCTGCCTAATCATTATCACCACTCTTCAGCTTCTCTGGCAGTTCAATCCATGTGTCCATCACTGGGTGTTAAGCCGAGATTCCTCAGCTTCTCTGGTAGTTGAGACTCTTCATCTTCTTTGTCATAGAAGAGCTCATCCTCTGGCAGAAACCATCATTTGTTTCTAGTAGTTACACTGTGAAGTGAAACAGTGGCACTCCAATTTAATTCAAATTCATCTGCACTGTTGAATTGAATTCATTGAATCTTGCATTCATTTCTCTATTTCGCACTTCGGCATTTCGGGATCCCCGTGGTGAAGATTTCGTTACTCTCCATGTCCCGATTCCCAAAACTTCAAAATGGAGCTTGTCTGCACTAGCTCCTTCCTCCATCTTCCACTGATGTGACCAATGGATGTGACCACAGGCTAAGCCAAAACATGTTTCACATTTCGGAAATTCAACAATCTTATTGTAAGGCTTCTCGACTCTGCAAATCACGGTCCCCGAAACTCCGAAATGGAGCTTACCGGTTTGAGCTCTTCTCTACAGCTCTTCAATCTCCAAATCAATGGTCCACAATCTGTGGTGATCGAATGGATATCCTCTGCCCTGGGACTTCATCCTTTGGGACTTTGGGGGAGTGATGGAGTTAAAACTCCCGAAGAAAAAACTACCAGAGTGACGTCAGTCTTGCGTCACTCGATGATGTGTCGTCACCCGAGTGGCTGCCACATGTCACTCAGAATTGTGAATTCCAATGGCCTAAGATGCCAAAACAACTTGACACTTGTCATTGTCTGATCGTGCCATGTGTCATAGTCTTCCATCTGTCCTTTCTGACATGGTCTGCCACATTCACCTCCTGGATTTGTCGGCCCAGATCACTTCATTCTTTCGCATATCACGATTTCAACATTCTTGATGTGAGAGTTTCTTGACGCTCCATGTCGAGGTCCCTGAAACTCCGAAATTGAGCTTGGTTGCACTAGCTCCAATCATTTCGACATTTCTCATTTTGGCCTTTCGTGATTCTTGCGATGAAGAGTCTCTTCACTTGACTCTTCCAACTTCCGGTATCTGAACCTCCGGTATGGAGTATTTGACATTTCGCAATCTCACATTTCGAAACTTCAGGTTTCACGACTTCGGGACTCCTGTAGTAAGAGTTCTTGACATCCCCAACTCCCGGTATCTGAAATCGTCCTCCTTCTTTCGAGATTTTAGAGTTTAGCATTTTGCGATTCTGGGACTCCTGATGATGAAGAGTGTGTACTCTTCCAACTCTCGGTACCCGAAATTGTCCTCCTTCTTCTGGGATTTCGTATTTTTCATTTTGCAATTCTGAGATTCCTGATGATGAAGAGTCTTGACTCTTCCAACTCCCAGTATCCGAAACTCCGAAATGGAGTTATTTCCCAGTCTACAAAACTCTTCGTTTATGTGCCTATTTTGGGAGTTTCGGATTCCAGATTTCGCAACTCCAGGACTCCTGTGTTGAAGGGTATCAACTCTTGACTTCTCAATCTCCTGGCATCCAAAACTTTGAAATGGAGTTATTTCCCAGTCTGCAAGACTCTTGTTGATGTGCCCCTTTCGGGATTTCAGATTTCGCAACTCCGGGACTCCTGTGTTGAAGAGTCTCAACTCTTGACTTCTCAATTTCCCAGTATCCGAAACTCCGAAGTGGAGTTTACGCTTCTGATCTTTCCTTGCCATTATCCTTGCGCTGCTAATATTCCTTGTCTGCTTGTTTTCCATAAAATGAACAAGCACACTCTTGCACTCTACGTGCACCATTGCACTTTCTCTTCTAATCTTACGTTGTCCCTGTTTTTCCATCGCTGCATACTCTGATCTTGCCATCAATGACAAGCACACCTGCCTGATAAACATGCCAACAATCTCCCCCTTTGGCATTGATGGCAATCCTGAATGACTACGCTAATCCGTTTGGACCTCCAATTGTAGCATCCGGTCCGGACCACTTCTTTTCTCCCCCTTTGACATCAATTTCAAAGAAAACATGCTCCCCCTGAGCTATTGCAGAATTTTTAGGAGGTATCAGATATTCAATCAATACAACACTCCCCCTAACAGGATGGACTCTCTTAGGTGTGAGACGAGATGACACCTAGCTTCTGTCGGAGATATTCAAATGGTGTCTTGGCTAGGGGTTTAGTAAAGATGTCTGAAATTTGTTCTATGGTTGGAATATAATGGACCTTAACAACCTGATTGGTGACCTACTCTCTCAGAAAATGGTATTTTATGGGAATATGCTTGGTCTTGGAGTGGAGTACAGGATTTTTAGACACACTGATGGCACTAGTTTTATTACAATGAATTGGGATCGGTGCTGCGTTTTTTACCTCCAAGTCTGAAAGTGTCTGAATCATCCATAATACCTGAGTGCAACAGGTAGCAACAACAATGTACTCTGCCTCTGTAGTTGATAAGGAAATGGAACCTTGCTTTTTACTGATCCATGATACTAATGAGTCACCCAGGAAGAATGCTCCTCCATTGGTGCTTTTTCCCTAATCAACACAGTTTGCCCAATCTGCATTTGAATAGGAAGTTAACTGAAAATTCTGATTTCTAGGATACCATAGACCATAAGTCATTGTTTCTTTCAAATATCTGAATATCCTTTTGACAACTAGCAAATGACTTTGTTTAGGTGCAGACTGATATCTTCCTACCATTCCAACATCATGCATTATGTCTGGGCAAGATGTTGTGATATACAACAGGTTTCCTATCATTGACCTATATGAACTTTGATCAACATCAGGTGAGTCATCATCCTTTCTTAATTTGCATCCAGTAACCATAGGTGTGCCCACAGGTTTAGAATCTTCCATTTGAAACCTTTTCAACATTTCTCTTAGATATTTTTCTTGAGAAATGAACATCCCTTCAGACCTCTGATTAATTTGCAGACCAAGAAAAAATGGCAGTTCACCTATCATAGACATTTCAAACTCAGACTCCATGGCAGAAGCAAACCATTTTACCAATGAATCCTTATTACATCCAAAGATGATCTCATCTACATAGACCAACACAATGACCATATCATCACCCTCTTTTTTTATATATAGATTATTGTCAATTGTTCCTCTCTTGAACCCTTTGTCTTTGAGATACGTATCCAGTCTGTGATACCAGGCATGAGGAGCTTGTTTTAACCCATATAAATCTTTCTTCAGCTTTCATACTAAGTCAGGGTTATCAAACAGTTTGAAACCCTCTGGTTGTTCCATATAGACTTCTTCATTTAAATCTCCATTTAGAAAAGATGACTTGATATCCATTTGATAGACTTTAAACCTTTTATGACAAGCATAGGCAAGAAATATTCTGATAGCTTCCAACCTTTCTATGGGTGCAAATGTTTCATCAAAATCCAGTCCTTCTATTTGAGCATAGCCTTTACAGACCAATCTTGCTCTGTTCCTGACAAATTGTCTCTGCTTATTCAACTTATTCTTAAAGATCCATTTGGAACCAATGATATTTTTACCTTCCGGTCTATGAACTATATCCCACGTATTGTTTTTCTCAATCTGATCAAGTTCGTCACTCATTTCTTTAACCCAATGTTCATCTTTGTTAGCTTCATTAAAATTCTTGGGTTCCATCATGGATATGAAATCTATATGTGATTGTTCGGTGTTTTTTATTAGCTTTCTCCTGGTTTGTACACCTTTGTCTTTTTCACCAATTATATGACTTGCAGGATGATTCTTTTGAGTGATTCTGGAGCAGGAATTTGATGTTGTCTGCTGATTTGAGTCTACCTGAATGTCTGTGTCTTCATATTATTCAGAGTCTTCATTTTCTGATTCTTGGACCTGTTCATCTTCGGCTTTAGCTGTGTCTTCTATAGAAGACTCATTACTGTACACCTCTCTTGTTGGGATTCCTTCATCAACTTTTACGTCAATACAGTCAACCATTTTATGCAGCCTCTTATTATAGCATATGTATCATTTATTGTTTGTAGCATACCCCAAGAAGATACCTTCATCATCCCTATCATCATATTTTCCACGGTTCTCATCATTATTCTTTATGTATCATTTACTCCCAAAGACTTTGAAGTGTTTAATTGAAGCAGGTCTCCCAAACCATAGTTCATAAGGTGTCTTGTCACTTTTTGGTCTGAGGTGGGCTTTGTTAAGAACATGGACTGCTGTGTGTATTGCTTCTACCCAGTAGGTTTGACCAATGTTCTTCTCATTCATCATTGACCTGGCCATTTCCTGCACTGTTCTGTTTTACCTCTCAACTACTCCATTTTGTTGTGGAGTTCTTGGGATTGTGGATTCTCTCTTGATCCCATGCTTATCACAGAATTCCTTGAAGTCACTTGAAATAAACTCTCCTCCTTGGTTTGATCTTACTGCCTTTAACCTCTTGCCTGTTTGAGTCTCAGTTAAAGCCTTAAATATTTTAAACTTCTCAAATGCTTCAGCTTTTTCTTTGAGAAAGGCAACCCAAGTAAGTCTGGAGTAATCATCAATAATCAGCATGAAGTAGTTTTCTTTCCCCGTGCCTTCTTGTCTTGGTGGCCACATAAATCCATATGAACTAGTTGGAGTGGTTTCTCTGTTGAAGTATAGCTCTTGGACTTAAATTGTGTCCTATTTAGCTTTCCTACTTGGCAGAGTTTACATATTGAATATTGGGGCTTTGATATTCTCGGAAGATCTTTTATTGCCTCAAGATTTTTGAGTTTGATTAAGTGGTCAAAGTTTAGATGTCCAAGTCTCCTATGCCATAACCAGTTTTCATCATGTTTTCTTAGATGACATTCTTCTCTATTTTCTTTCAGCACATATACATTATTTTTTGTGCTTATGCCTTTGGCAACTACTTGTCCTGAGTTTACAGACTTTATTTTGCAGTCCTTGGACATGAACACCACTTCACATCCTCTGTCACACATTTGACTTACACTGAGCAGATTATGTTTCAGCCCATCTACAAGTAGAATGTCTTGGGCTTTTCCTTTTCCATTACTTAAACTCACCATCCCTTTACCCTTTATTTTACCTGGAGCATCATTTCCAAAGGTTACGTTTCCTAATTTTCTTTCACTTAGAGATAGAAACTTACCTTTGTCTCTCGTCATATGTTTGGAGCATCCACTGTATATATACCAAGGGTTCATTTTTCTTTGAGCTGACAACACTAATCCACACTTGTCACTTTCTTTCTTCTTACAAAACTTGACATTTTCAGCAGGGGAATTCAAATCTGGTTCATAGTTCTTTAATCGACAGTCAACAGATTTATGTCCATAGTTATGACAGATGTAGCATTCAATCTCATTGTTCAATAGGTCAAACTTATTGTTGTTGCGTTGTCTACTCATTGACTGTTGATTATTTATTGACCTCCTTAGTTGCATGTCCCTAGACTTAATTTGGCAATTTGCAATCTATGAAGGTTTGTTACTTGGCTGCATCATTCTTTGTTGTGGCAAGTATTTATTCCTTTGAAATCTTAATTGCTCATGTCTAAGTCTTAAGGAACAATTTACAGCTTTGTGGCCAAAATTAGAACAGTAGAAACAATAGCCATAGAAAAATTCTTTGTACCTGGAAAATGGTTGTCTTCTTTGAGCAAATCGATTTCTTCCATGCTGATGACGTCTTTCAGTAGGGAGCACATTATTTCTTTGTTCTACAAATCCAGTCTTGGCACCTTTTTCCTTACTCGTCCTGGATGACTGATTGTCTTCCTTTGTTTCTACAGGTTTGTTATTGTCATTGGTTGTACATTTGACAAACTTGATAGGTTCTTCGTTTCTTGGCTTGCCACTACTTGATCCCTCTTCATAACCCAAACCAGTTTTCAGCTTTGGATTCCTTTGTTGATTCAAAATGGTGGCTAATCTTTCTGAGGCTTTGATACTTGACAGATTCTGATTATACAAGGCTTGAAACTTCTCCATCTCTTTCCTAGTTTTCACTACTTCTTGTTCTAATGCTTCACATCTTGCCTTCTTTTTTGATAGTTGTCGTTTCAGAATGTTTTCGATTTTCTTTGCCTCTTCTAATTCTACTTTTAGTAGGACAAGGTCATCATCAGGTTCTTTACTATCTTTCTCAAACTATATCAGCAATTGTCTTTGCTTTCTGTTCTTGATTCTTAGTATGTCAATCTCTTCCAATGCACTGATCAGTTTGTTAAGCCCTAATATTGGCTCATTACCCCTTAATTGGGGCATATTATATCGGTAATTTTATTTTATTTATGTCGACTTTAGGCCATTAGTTGTAATTATAGCTCCTAGTCTCCTATGTATACCAAGGAGACATTTTCATTTTGAATCATCTTGTACTTGAACATTTAAGTGGGGTAAAAGGAGGTTGCCCCCTTGAAGAGGCTTATTATCTGAAATTATCTCATTTTCAAGGTGTTGAGTACTTTTTCTAAGGATTTTCTATGCTATATTGATATTTGGTTCTTAACATATGGTATCAGAGCTCAAGGTCTTGGGGTTTTGCTACTATATCTGAGACACCTTGGCATTTTCGCTATAACTTTTTTTCTACAATGTTTCAGAAGGAACGGCTTGGGGGATATTTAGTATACGGATCAAGGTACGTTTTGTTCAAAATTCATATCCTGAGGCCTTATACTTTCTGAGATATATCATGTACAAAATAGGGTTCTGGAATCATCCTGAACTAAGTCATTGTGGAATTTTCGCTATAAACAATTTTCTGTAACGTTTCAAACCTGAACTCCAAAGGATATTTACATAAATTAGTAAGGTATTTGTGGTAAAAATTTCATCTTTTGGGTCATCTTAAATGTGGAGATACACACTGTGTAAGATAGGGTATCTGACTAGTCCTATTGACTAGTCTCAAGAAGGTGTTCCAGGTAAAACAATCATAACTTCTTCCTAGAGTATATAAATTGTGTGGGACTGGTTTCATTGGATCGTGGATAGTCTGTAGTATTTCTGGTGCGAGTTTCAGAATTTTATATCAATTATTTTGTGTGGGGCACACTATACAAGTGAGATCTCCTGGAAAGGCCAAAAATAGGCAATTTGTGGGGAAGTTACCATAAATTCCACTTGGCACATCCAATTTTGATCAAACCTGTGTAATTGCAGAGAAGAAATATCAAAGAAATGCATAAAAGAAAGTTTCATACCCAGAAAGGTCGAAACTTGGGAGATACAATAGAACAAATATTGTCTAGCAGAACCACCTAAAAATCAAGGTTCAAAAGTGATACTTGGCCAACATGCCACCCAAAAAGGGAACTTGTACACCAAATAAGCCTCCAAAAAATCCTACTTGCACTCGTGATGAAGGTGAAAAATGCATAGGGACATAAATGAACTACAAAATAAGATGGATTCAATGGAAGCTAAGTTGGATACTAAGATGGATTCAATGGAAGCTAAGTTGGATACTAAGATAGATGGTTTAAAAGGGGAGATCATGGAAGTATTGAAAAATTTCGTAGCAGAGAAGACACCTGAAAGTGAAATTGCATCCCATGAAATTCATGATGAGGACACAAGGAAGGTGAATCAAGAATGGAGAAACTACAACTTTGGTTTGAAGACCAACCACATTCCTAAGATTGATATGAGGAAGTTTGATGGCAAGGACCCAATCACATGGATACTTC